>CAUYON010118631.1:0-70258 GCA_963573935.1 Arctocebus calabarensis
TGGCATTGCAGCTCACAGCAACCTCCAATTCCTGGGCTCAAGCGAGTCTCTTGCCTCTGCCTCCCAAGTAGCTGGGACTACAGGCGCCCGCCACAACGCCCGGCCATTTTTTTTTTGGTTGCAGCCGTCATTGTTGTTTGGTGGGCCCGGGGCCTGGATTCGAACCCGCCAGCTCAGATGTACGTGGCTGGCGCCTTAGCCCGTTGAGCCACAGGTGCCGAGCCTATAACATTTTTTTATTTCTGTTGGTTATACACCTGATAGTGGAATGGTTCTGTCATATGGTAACTTCATTTTTAATATCTTCAGGATTACCAAAATTTCTCTCAAAGTGGTTTTACAATTTTTACATTTTATAATTGTGGGGATGGGTATCTAGACGTGAGACTTCTGAATCAAACAGTAAATCTATTTTTAGTTTAAGTAACTTACTCTTCACCATAAGGCTATACTAATTTATATTCCCAGTAGTGGTGTACAGGGTTCCCTATTTTTCATATCCTCGCACACCCT
Organism: Arctocebus calabarensis; assembly: GCA_963573935.1. Lineage (NCBI taxonomy): Eukaryota > Metazoa > Chordata > Mammalia > Primates > Lorisidae > Arctocebus > Arctocebus calabarensis. Next base: position 514 of record CAUYON010118631.1, read on the forward strand.
TGTCAATACTTTTTATTTTCATTTTTTTTTTTTTTTTTAGAGAGACAGAGTCTTGTTCTGTCACCTTGGGTAGAGTGCTATGGCATCATAGCTCACAGCAATTTCGAACTCCTGGGCTCAAGTGATCCTATTGCCTCAACTTCCCAAGTAGCTGGGACTACAAGTCCCCACCATAACACCTGGCTAATTTTTCTATTTTTTTCGTAGATATGGGGGTCTCCCCCTTGCTGAGGCTGGTCTTGAACTCCTGAACTCAAGTGAACCCCCACTTTGGCTTCCCAAAGTACTAGGACTACAGCCATGAACCATCACACCTGGACCTATCTTTCATTTTTGGTAACAGCCATTCTAACAGATTCTCATTGTGATTTTAATATGCTTTTCCTTGGTGATTAGCGATGTTTAGCATTTTCCCATACGTCCATTGGCTATCAGTATGTCTTCTTTTGAGAAATGTCTACTTAAATCTTTCACTCATTTTAACCAGATTATTTATTTTCTTTTATGATTCATTTTTGAGCTAATTTTTTTGTGTGGCATAAAGTGAGGTCAAATTTCATTATTTTGTATCTGAATATCCAGTTATCTCAATATCAACTTTTCAAAGACTATTCTTTTCCCATTGAATTATCTTGGTACTCTTGTCAAAAATCAAATGGCCATAAATACAAAAGTTTATTTCTCGACTTTCAATTTTAGATGCACATATGAATATCTACATGCCAGAAACACACTCTCTTGATTACTGTCACTTTCTAGTAGGTTTTGAAATTGGGAAAGTGAGTCCTCCAACTTTGTTCATTTTTTAAGGTTATTTTGGCTATTTTGGATCCTCTGCATTTCAATAGGAATTGTAGGATGCACTTGTCAATTTCTGCAAAAAAAAAAGTCACTTAGGACTTACATAAAGATTGCATGGAGTCTGTAGATAAATTAGATGAAGATCGTCTTTTTAAAAAGTCATATTCGTCTTTTGATGTGGGAACATGGATTACCTTTCCATTTATTTAGATCTTATTCAGTTTCTTTCAACAATGCTTTCTTTGTTGCCAGTGTACAAGTCTTGCATTTCTCTTATTCATAAATATTTTATTTCTATTTCATTTTTTAATTTTACTCAGGAAAATGCCCCTTGAGAAAGTGGTTGGCTCTATGTTGGGAGAGACACATCTGAGGAGGGCTAATGGTCCCCTGTAAACATGCAGATCACACTGCCCTCCACAGCCACCTGCTCTGTGAAGGCTGCTACTTGCCTCTCCTGGAAGCCCTTCCTTCTCTGCCATGTCTGTGGCTGTAGCTGAGATGGTCACACACATGGCTGGCAGTGCCGAGCTTCTGAGGCTACTCAGTGTGAGGGGAGCCAGGCAGGTTTCTGGGTTCTGTGTAGGGCTCCTGGTTCCCTCCATGCAGCTGGACTTTGGGCCTTGGCCTTCGTCCCTCACAGCTGCAGCCTGCTTCTTTGCCAGCCCCACCACTGCTCCCTCCCCTGATAAAAGCACGTGGAGGAAGCCACTCCTGGCCTACTTCCACAGAACCCCAGATCCTCCCAGAGTGGAACCCCATGTGCCTGGTGGGTAAGGCAGGAGGGCACGGTTGCCTCAGGAAGCCCACTGGGTCCTCCTACTTCCAAGATGAACTACCCATATATAATGAGCATTCTTATTTTTCCCTCAAAAATTTGGGCAGAAAAGTACACATTATACACGGTAAACTACAGCATATAGATTATTTTCCAGGGAGCTGCAAAGTAGGCCAAACAGTGACAACGCTCCAGGAATGAAATGGGTCTTTTTGAGAAACTCCAGTCCTGGCCTTCCCTCTGGTGGCTACAATGCTGCTAGATTTCACAGATACCACGATTAAAAGACTGCTGATTTTTGAGGCAGCTGTGGAACTGAAAAAAAGTGGTGGGGATAGGACAAGGTAAACAGGCTCAAACCTTGCTGTTTTTACTAAGATTCAGAAGTTCAGGGATTGCTGTTAACTCTTGGTTAATTTCCAGAGTTTAGAAAAGGTGACTTGGGTAAGTTTTGCTAGCATTTCCATTGCTTTTATGGAGGAATGGATTTATAGAGTTGCCACATTATATTTTCAAGCATGGAGTAGGTTAAACTGTGAAAAGAAAACTAGGGAAAATATAGTATAATCAGAACATAAAGTTATTCAAGACTTGGTGACTCTGCTTTAAATATTTATATAATATAGCAGTACTGGGGAAAGTAGCCCATTACTACCTGTGCTCTATCAGCTATGTAGGAAGCACTCTGTATGTTTTGAGAAGTTTAATAGTTTCATGCATACTTTAGGAAAAGTGCTATTAAGTTATTGATCTTTTCTCCTTAATCATGTGGAAGCTTTAGGAGAAAACAAGAAGGACTCAGGAAAATTCATGAAGAAATTGTAGGTCCTGGCAAGAATATTTCTGATAATGCTTTACATTATTGTACCAGAAATTCGAACCTCAAGCTACTAGTGTGCGTCAGTTAGCTGATTTAATTTTGTACAACTCTAAAAAACAAAATATATAAAGGAGGAATTCAGTTTCCATTACTGTCCGTATTTTTATGGCAAATAGTTTATTATCTGATCCTATCTATCTTCCCACAAATAATTAAAAATATTAGGCTCTATTTTCATGCTTCAAAAAGAAGTTTTCCCTGATTACTTTCTTTTTAAATAAAATAATTTGAGATCTTCAAATAGCTACCTTAGTATTATATGTAACAATTTCATCTTTTAAAATTAATTATGTGATTACAGTTTATATGTGCTTCAAGTTCTATAAAGAATGTCTCCATAAACAAAGAAATTTTGCAGCTTTGGAAATGTTTATTTAATAATTTGAAAATTATTGAATTTCTTGCTTCAGATACTTTTAAGTATTATATAGCCAAATCAGCTAGGTTCAAACAAGATTTCACTTCTCTATTGAATTCATGCACTCTTAGCTCAGCCAAGCACAAAACAGCTAATGCTGTCACGTTTGAAAAGCTTTTATGCTGAATTTGACACAAAAGCAATCACAAAGCAGACAAAAAAGGAATTTCTCTTTCAAAAGCTGAAAGGGGAAAAATAAATGAAAATTTTGAGCCTGGACAAATCTTGCTTGACTCCAGGAAAGAAAGTTTTAAATGGTCAAGAAATAATTTCTTCCAAAGAATTCATTGTCAAATTTGGACCAATCTTAATAGCATAGGGAATCAACCAAGCTGCTGTCAAACGAAAAAAATCCCATAGTGGTCTACTGTCGGTTTTAGGTGCCAATCACACGCTATTTTTGTCTCATGTGAAAGTTTTAAATGGCATAAGCTCTCATATGATTCTGTCATAGCCTATTGGCAAAGATTATGATTAGAATGAAAATCACATATGCTTTTGCCTAACATCTGTCTTTCTATCGCAAAAGAACATTAATGTTGTACCAGATTCATGGTAAGGACCAAATAAAGCAATGTGGTTAAAAAAAATCAAGTACTTTCTAAGTTCACGTTTTTGTTTCAGAAAAATTAAGGGTCATATGGCAAAGACAGAAGTTACAAATATGTTATGGGCATCTCTTCATGACCAATTTATTAATTACTGACACAATAAGCTATCTGCATTCTGTTCTTTTGCTAAATGAAGATTCTCCTGTTGCTTGTTTCTATCTACCCTGGCCACGTTTTCGAGATGGCTTTTTCTAGACTTCATCTGGGATTGATTTCTATTTTGTGAATGAGTTGTTATTGTACTCCCAGTTTTTCTCCAGTATTTTTTCTAACCAAGAGGAGAAGGGTTTCTAAATGTCAAACCAACAAGAGAATTGTTAAAGATCAAAATTAAGGAGATATAAAAAATTATAATAATTATTAAAATCTATGGAACAACATGGATAAATATTTATGCAACAATACTAAGTTTCAAAATCAGAATTCAAAATTTAACCTACATTATAAGGATTAAAATATATGCAGATAATAACTGGAACACATTATAGATAAAGATAAGCAATTATGAATCATTAATATGTGAGGATTGTTGGTGATTTTTTCAGGTTCAGATGTGGTGACTCATTTAACTTTTAAAAGATATAATAGTGCTGGTGGTTGCCTTTGAAACATTTCCTTGAGGCTTATTAGGGACAGGGTAGTCATTAGTGATGGTGCTGGAAGGGAGGTAAGCTACTTTAATCACAGCTCTCCAACTCTGTAGATATAGCCTAATAATTGCCTTACAAGGCTCATAGCCTTTCTTGCTAATCTTAGGCACACGGACTCAGAGAGAACTTATGGAGCAAGGAGATCCTGGTCAAATTATCCAATGTCTCCTAGTGTCTGCTTTCACACTTTTTTCCTAAAAGAAAATTGTGACAAGCCAGCTAATATCACTTAATAGTGATAGCACTTTGTATAAAGATCAGATCTCAATTTTATTTGCTCTCTAACTTTTAGAAGAATTAAAAGTTGAAGTTTAATCAAAAATAAAATGTAACTTGCAAATATCCTTTTTGTTTTTTGTAGTACAACATAATATGAAAACTTTTCTCAGTGCACAGTTTCATTGCTTTCATGTCGACCTACTTATCAGTAATATAATCTTTTTGTCAATTAATAATTATATGGATTTCTCTCATATCCTCATGTGTTTTCTTAATTGTTTTAGCCACATAGACAGCGGGTGTAAGAGGAAATCTATGAGGTCATCTACAACTGTAAATGCTGTATGTTCACACTGCAACTCTATTACTTTCAAAAGAAGTTACTGAACTTTTCTAGCCTTCATTTTATAATTCTTTCTAAAATCCCACAAAGCAGACCTATTATTTAATATTTACAGTCTTTCCTAACTGATCCATAAATAACAAGTTTGAAAGGATTAAACGCATGTAAAGCACTATGCATGGTGTTTGTTAAAACACAGTTATTAAACAAATCTTATTTCCTATCTTATTTCTCTTTAGTTTATGTTAAGGAATTCTAGGCTGTTAAGCAGACACATATTTAATGAAGATGGAGGAAGAAAAAGAAGGGAAGAATGAGCTGGGCTGAGGGTCAAAGAATAGTAGGAGAAGGTTAGAATACTCCTTATTCCTACCTAATCCTTGTAGCCACCCATGTACTTCTCAATTTAAGAGTTCTCAAACATGGTAAGAATTAGTAGACCTGTTACTTTTCCTAGGCAGAAACTAAGGCCAAATGGTTGCCTTCATGTTACTACATAAGCGTGTACATCAACTTTGTACTCTTAAAGATGGTGAATAGGAAAACCAGCCCACTATATCCAGAATATTAAACAACATTAATTTTAAGATTGATATTAGTCATTAATTTTCCTTTATTCTCCACTTTGACTCAAACTTCTGTTCATTTCAGCTTTAATGTGATTTTCCTTTAATACATTTACATTAAAAATCATTGTATTTTAATCTATGGTATTATTTTATCCATAAAGCAGTATGTTATTTTAAGAAGTTATCTTTGATACTAACCTTTGTTTCTGTGATTTTCTCTTGGACTGCATCCATTGTGTAGGGACCCTCCTTCCATGACTCAACCTTGGCTCTGGCCTGTCCTAAGACCTGCTCAGCTTCTTCCTTAGCTTCCAGCCATTGTGTTGAATCCTTTAACATTTCATTCAACTGTTGCCTCCGATTCTGAAGGTGTTCCTGTACTTCATCCCACTGATTCTGAATTCTTTCAACTGGAAAAAAAAAAGGAAAAATGAATATATATAGCAGTACATGCTAGTCTGGAAAAGACATTTGAAATCTAACAAACAAACATTAACTCACATTGATATTACTCAATAAAATTGATCATTGTGTTATGGCTGGGATGATGAACAACAGGACTTCTTACTTTTTGATGGCAAATATTAGTTTCTATTAAATTGTCTTCCTGAAGGTAAAATAAAATATCAGCATATAGGTAGAAGTTTAACTCTATTCTTAATATCTAGAATATCATCTTTTAGAGAAGTATTATGGTGGAATGCCTATATCTCCTTGCCCTTGCTTAAGTGCCCATCCACCTGATTTCCAGTGCCATCATGGACATTTCACTGCCTGAAGTCTTTCTTTTGCCACAAGTTTGCTTTGCCATCTAAATGACAGGCTAGACACACCAGGGAACTGATGCCTTCCCATCCCTAGAAGTAGCCTATAAACAATGACTGATGGCAGGAATTGGGCTACAGATATTCTAGATCCCTTGAAGCTAGGGTAGATAACTCTGAGGCACGTGTATTATTTATCCTGGTCTCAGAGTTTCCCCAAGGGGATAAAGCTCCAGTGGTCCATAGCAGTTGTGTGCTCAATAATGCATCATCACTTATTGGCTTCCTCACCTTATCTGTCACATTTCTCCATTATTCTACTGATGTTTCCCTTACCTCTGAAATAAATCACTTGCTTTCAAAACGTTTTCTAAGGGTCTTCTTCTGAAGGAACCCAAGAACAGATAGGTATAGTAGAAATTTTTAAAATATTATCTAAGAATTCATCCTGGGTACAATCTGTAGGATTGGTTTATACTGAGGCTATTTTTGCTAACATTGTGAGCCTAAGATAGAGATGCTACATAGCTATTGCTAAGAAATACTTTCTTTTAGAATATTAACAATAAACAAGACTACACTATTTTTTCTAAAGAACTTCTTTAAGCCACTTTAATGAAATGGAAATAATGTAAATAATAAGTAATAAAATCCACTTTATCCCATAAGAATGAAACCCAATAGATATTTTCAATTCTTCCCTAAGCCATATTCAACACTATATAATTAGCTATAAATTTCTCTCATATGCAACTTCTTCCTTCTTTCTAATGCAACTAGAAAGCTTTATCATTTTTTGCCTTCATGTCTGCAAGAGATTTTATATCATCTTCCTGCCCCAACTCTCCATTTTATAATATCAATTCTACACTGTAGAAAGATTAATAACTAATATAAATCTGATCACGCCACTTCTTCATTTAAAAACCCTTCAATGTCTCCCCACTGTCTTCTGGAATATATTTGCTTGACCTACATGTTACTTTGTGATTTTGCCTAGATAATCTAGGAGGTTTATCTACAATGGCACAAATCAGGTTACAAGAAAAGCACTACAAATAATATAAGAACTTTGCTGCAGCAGAGCTGTTACTATATCTGGGACCAAGAAATAACGAAAGGGAGAAGCAGCCAGAAGCAGGTAATCAAAATGCAAAACCACCATGAGAAAAGCAGTAACCTTTTGTTATGGGACACAGTCAGCCTGTGGCAATCTCATGGGGAGGAATTAGGAGAACAAATATGCTGACCTCACTTTATTTCCATTCTCCAATTTTTTACTAGGGCTCTCTAATGCCTAAAATAAGTGAAAGCCAGAGGGCATGAGAGCCCAATGGTGACACAGGTCAGCCTCCCAGAATAAAGAGCACAGTAGAGAAGGGCTACTGATGGACAAAGAAAAATGTCTACAGTAGGGGTAACATAAGACTGTATTTCTGATTTATTGTGTAAGTAAAGTCCTTCTTGCCTTTAATAAAATTATTAGAAGTTATGAGTTATAAAAGAGATATTGTTGCCTGTTGCCTTTAATAAAATTATTAGAAGTTATGGGATATAAAAGAGATACTTGAGATATTTTGTAAATAAGTATTAGGACCCGATTGACCCTATTCTGAATTTCAGAATAGGTAAAACTGAGTGCATGAAACTCACCAGAGACTGTCACAAGTCACTTCTGACACTTCTTACCAGGACCCAAGACTGGCCAGGTCTCGGGCCGGTTTAACTAGGTTCCGGATGTGGATTGCTAAATTATCTTGCTCTGATACAGTTTCTCTTAGGTACCTAAGGGCTATCTACTTCAGCAGGGGAGGGGAGAGAGACAGAACAAGAGAGAGAGAGAGAGAGAGAGAAAGAGAGAGGGGCACTGACTTAGAGAGAGTAAAGCAGTCTTCTTAGAAAGATAGATAGATCTTAGTCTTTAACAGAGCTTGGTAACCTTCAGCAGAGACGCCATGCTGGCGTTCTGCAGGCAGGAGAGGAGACAGAGTCAGAGTAAGCGAGTCCGTGGTAGAATGCGCATGCTCCTTGACTGCCTTCTCCTCCAGCCTAACATAAGGCTGATCTCGTGCCTCTCAATACCACAGGTGTAGAGACTGCCAACTCACCACTGCTCTCATCTCGCGAGCTCTCATGCTTGTTAGGAGCACTAAATCACTCTCCATGGCCTTTCTACCCAGGTATTCCATTATTGAGCTATACAGGTATTTCCTGTAACTCTCACTCCTCCTAGCCATAGGCTATATGGGCTGTAACAATAGACTACTGTTTTTACTGGGCTTATTTCAGTTTGCATATTTGCAATGCATTTCAAAACCAGCCAACATACTGTACATTCCAGCTTTGGTTAACATGCCAACCTTTCTTTAAATGTTAGCCTCTCTCTCTAATCTTTGAGCACCATTGTTCAGTTTGTTTCATTGTTGTTGGTCCACTGGCTAGTGGAGCACCTATTATAATTGAGGCTTTATAGTTATTGGTTAATCTATTTAATTTTGGTTTATAAAATTAATAGTATAAGGCCAGGTATGGTGGCTCATGCCTGTAATCCTAGCATTTTGGGAAGCTGAGGTGGGGGGGGTTACTTGAGACCAGGAGTTCAAGATCAGCCTGAGAAAGAGAGTGAAATCCTGTCTCTACAAAAATAGAAAAATTAGCTTAGGTGTGGTGGTCTATGTCTGTAGTCCCAGCTCTTCAAGACGCTAACATGGGAAGACTGCTTGAATCCAAAAGTTTGAGGTTGCTGTGAGCTATGATGGCAACACTGCACACTAGCCCAGGTCATGTTCTGATCTCAAAATACTAATACTAATACTAATACTACTAATAATGGTGTAAACGCTATTCCAAGTAAGCTATTTAAAATCTAAGTATAAACACGTTTAAGTGTTCCAAAATATTCATCTGTTAGTCATAGAAACAACTGATAATTCCAATTATGAGGAGTTTTTAAACGTATCATAGCAGGCTACTTTAGTAACCATACCTGGCAACTTAATAGTAAGCCCTATTGTTATATAATGTATGTGTTTGAAAATAATAAATTAGGCTTTACTTAAAAATAGTTGCTGATTCCAATTTGCCTATCATAATTTACTTTAATTAGCGAAATTTTTACTATGCTAGCATTTTTTTGGAATGCCTAGTGGTTTTCACATAAACATGGCAAGTTGTTAAAATTCATGCCAGTAAATATTTTGCACATCCCATAGTTCATTTTGATAGGGTAGATACAGTGTATATTTTTAAAAGTTCATCTCTAGATATTAGGAAGAAATAAAGTATTTCTTTCTATTATGAGGGAAGATATTTTTAATTATGGAAAGAAGTAGGGACTCTTTTAGCCTGGACCATTACTTCAGACAAATGTACCGTATGAATGCTTGTTCAATCAGAGCGATGGAAGATTTTCAGTCAAAAGTGATTATATATGTATGATATAGCAACTTAAAATGGTTCAGTGAGGTGTGCATCCCTCTTCGGATGTACTTTCTCACCTTTGACCTTCAACCACACATTATCATTACATAACACTTAACTAAATAAATTTTAGTCCAAAGACTCACTCAATAATTCATTTACCCCCACATGTATCCCTATTCCTCTGTTCATCCATCTACTCAGCCAGTCACCATTTTACTTACCATCTACTAGACTCCAGGCATTATGTTTAGTACTGAGAAAACACAGGAGTTTAAGATAGATTCTCTGGCTTCTGTTTTGGGTGCCTGTTAGATAATAGTGTTATTCACTATCTATCCAAAGAATACAGAATGAGCATGGTGGAGATAATGAGTTCAATTTTGGACCTATTTAGTGGGAAGTTTTGAGGATCATCCAAATAGAACTATCATTTTAGTTAGTTGGACTGAAGTGTCTATAGCATAGCTGTGTATTTTGGGAGAGACAGAAATCTGGGATTGGCAATCACTACAGAGAAGTAAAAACTGAAGCCACAAATGTGAATGCATTCTCATTAGTATGGCATATAGATTGAGCAGAAACAGAGGGTTGGGGATAGAGTACTGGAAGATAAAACATAGAAAGACGGAATACAACAAAAGGAGCCAATAAGATTAATGAAAGGCTAGAAAGGTAGGAGGAATATCAGAAAGATAAACTTTCATAGAATATAGAAAACAAAGATTTTCAAAAACATGAGTGGTTAACACTCTTAAATGCCACAGATGTCATGAGATATAATAAAAATCATAACTAACATTTATTTGAATACCTGAAGCTACTCTGAAGCACTGTTTTGAGTTCTTTACATGTATTCATTTAATTACCACAATAATCCTATAAAGATTACCATTTACATTTCTATTGTTATACTGCAGTATTATTGCTATTATTATCATTTGACAGATGAAGAAATAAAGATTGTGATGAAGAATTGACCTAAATGATTATTAGAGTCAATACTTGGACCCAAGGGGTCAGACCCCCATAAAGTCCATGCCAAAGTATTCATTTGCTTTGGACACATGGAATTCCATGAAGACCATACAAAAAATGGTTTTAGTGGAGTATTAGAAATCTTATTGTAGGGGATTGCCAAATAAATCTCTTGAGAAGTAAAGCCAGTAAGTTGTAGACTATCTATCTATAGCGTTTTACAAAAAGAGAATTGGGAGGGGGTCCTGAGGTTAAGGGAAGTGTTTTTCCAAAATATGGAAAACTTGAATGAATATAGGTTTGAAGAAGAAAAAATGGTTCAACAGGGTAAGGATGATGCCAGTTGGAGGAGAGTCCCTAAGAAGGTAAGTATACTGAACATTCACGAACCACTCCCCTCTCAGGCATTTACCTTTAATTTTTCCATGTGAGCGGTTTCCATATGATGATATACTGCCCCTAGCTCTATGAGTGGTGCCTTATTGGCTTTTAACTCTTCTCCCTGGCTTTAGTGGGTGATTCAAGAGAGAATTTATGTTCCAAGTAAGGCTGATCAGAGGCAATGAAACAATCCTAGGATTTCTGTTCACACGTCTAAGGAAGAAAACCCATTGCTCCCGATTTAAAATAGAAAAGCATATAGCCCTGCAATATCCTGACATCCATCTAGGGACAATTAATGGGAATTAAGTGGAACAAATATTAAGGAACAGAGCCATGCAATGGAGAAGGAAAACTAGAATCCTGGATCAGGACTCGCTTATCTCTCAACTATTTAGTGACAGTAATCAATACATTTCTTCTGACTTAGTTTAAGCTACCTTGAATTGGGTTTTCCATTACTATACCATAAAAAGTTCTCACTTATAGAGAGGGACAAACACTCTTGATGCAAACTCAGATCTCAAAGGCCTTATGTGAGAATCAGAGCAATTGTAAATGGAGATATCTTTTAAATATTAAAGTTTAAAAGAGGATTTTGATTTTGAACAAAACAACTTTAACATGGGTATATGGATAAACAAACATGAAGCTTATACTACTTTGAAGGAATTCCTACATAAAATCTTCCAAAGCCCATAGAAGCAAAACTCACCAAAAATGTCATGGTATTTAGAGAACATAATCCTATTAGCTTTATGGGTAAGAAGGCATTTTTACCAAGGTATTTTTTTTTGTTTCTTTCTATTTTATTTATTTATATGATGAATACATAAGTAAAATGGACAATCTGAAAGAGAGACAACTAGGTACCAAGTTATCTCAGAACACTCACATACAGGGTGGCCTTGCCTGGTTATATCCATGGTTTAAAATATATCCTAACCTTTCTCCCTTTTATTAATAAGTAGATCTTAGATAACTAAGTACCCACTCAAATGTCATCATCATATATAAATACTTCCCCCGTTCTCCTAGGTATAGCCATTTTCTCTTACTTGATAGTCCCATGACACTTTATTAATCTTTTAAAACTTTTACTGTAACTTACATTCTTGTATTTCTGTTCCCTTCTCTACAAAATGGACACGTCAAGCGTAAAGACAGAAGCTATTGCAAATGCTGTCAGTGCTCAGTTTATATGCCCTTGGTACTTATCATTCAAGTATAGGTCAGCAGGGTCCTAGTATAAGTATTTGTCTTACTGCAAGCCTGGGAATTTTCCTTAGTTAGTCCACTGCATTGGCCAGAAGTGCTGGAGAGTTAATGCACCAAGAACAGTATTTAGCCAATGAGAGATGACAGTTGAAAGATAATTACCCCCGGTAATCTTCCTTGCCCTTATGCCTTTATGGGTGTCAACTATAGGGCATGATTTTTCATAGTCTCCCTCATCAGACCCAAGATTCCCACAGTAATAATCTGATCAATGAGTGGATCAATAATTGGCTTCTTTCTTTTCTCTTTCTCAGTGACCTTCACCTCTATTGGTACTTTCTGAATCACTGAAAGTGGTTGGAAATAAGCCACTTTCACCCTTAGTCATTGTTTCAAGATGTCCTTTTAAAGGCTGCAGGAACAAACCTAGCCTAAGTTAGTATTTTATTCATTAAAAAAAAGTCTTTAGTATACAAAGCAGTGCTTGGCATTTGGTACACCTTCAATAAATATCCCTTCCAAAGTTGACCTTTGTCCAGCATCTTGATTCTTTCTTCAGGATCTTCTCTCTTTGTTACATTTCAAGTTTATACAATTTGAACACTGGCTTAAGTCTTTCACATTTCCCTCTTTATTTTCACCTCCCTTTTTCTACTCATGATCTATATTCCAAGCAAATGAATGTTCTCTGGGCTTTCTTTGTATCTTATTTAATGCCCTGACATCAACCATATTTTCTGTATGAAATACCTTCAGTATAATATTTAGTATTAGAATATGCTTATCGTATATAAAATCCATAAATTAAAAGGTATCCAGGGAAGGAGGCAGAGAATTCTGTGAGCCATCATTATTTGATGATCCCTCTTTCTCTAACATTCTTAAAATAACTATGGGTTAGATTGAATCTACTGGCATATCTTTTTGTCTCAGTGTATTTTTTGAATAAAATCGTGGCATAAGTAATTTTTAAAAGTCTCTCTGTTGATCAGCTAAAGATATTTTTATGGACAGTAAAAAATTTAAAACATACTGAGCTCTAAAAGATAATAACAAGAATAAAATATCATATTGTTAACATAAGTACAATTACATGAACACTAGAAAGACAGCAGAAGTATGGTCTCTTGTGAAATAACAAACCATATGTGAGAAGCCATTTTGCAAAGCAGGAAATATGAAGAGATTATTTTCTTTACAAAAGGAGTCACCATATGATTTCTCTGAATAATCAACTTGTCATGTATGCTTAAAGTATTATTTGACATGCTTCTACAACTTCACCCAAGAGACTCTCTTTAATGACTTAGTTTTGGGAGTCACTGGAGCTTTGCATTCCTGAGTGGTCTTAGGCCACAGAAAACAAAGCAGTCACATACAATGAGCCCACTTCTAGCAGCTATCTCCTAAGAATCAGACGGTGCAATCTGAATGTGACTATAGGCATTTGCCACAGATCTTCTCCCCACCTTAGTACAGAGAGAGTGGGAAATACATACCTGTGCTTAGTTACACCATGAAGATCTATACATTCAAGACTCCAACCTTTCCAACTAGATCTAGAGTCTGGTTCCTACCTTACTGGTCTTGGGGTAGTGACAGGCCATGGCACATTCTAAGCTCCATGAGCCCACCAAAACTAGAGACAGCAGTGTGGACAAACACAAAGATTTGAAAGGCACCATAAAAATCTATGGCCAGGTAAACTCATGAGCTCCGCCATACACAAGGCCAGTCTGACAAAATTTGAAGAGGTAGTTGTTTTAACTAATATGCAGAAACTAACAGAGGGAGTAAAAGAAAATGAAGAAACAAGGAACTTTGTTTAAAATAAAAGCATAAGATCAATTTCAGAAGCTGACTTGAGTGGAAATACATAATTTGTCTGACAAGGAATTCAAAATAATGGTCACAGAGATGCTCAATGAGGTTAGAAGAGCAAAGCAACAACAAACTGATAATTTCAAAAATGAGATAGAAAGTATGAAAAGGAACCAAATATAAACTTTAGGGCTAAAGAATACTATAACTAAAGTAAAAGAAACAATGGAGGGGTTTTACAGCAGACTAGAATAAGCAAAAGAAAAGATCGTTGAACTTGAAGACAAGTAATTAGCAATTATACAATCTGAGGAGCCAAAAGAAAAAAAAATGAAAAAGAACAAAGATAGTTTAAAAGACTTATGAGACACCATTAAGTGTAATGACATATGAATTATCAATGTGACAGAAGGAGAATAGAGAGAGAAAGGTACAGAAAACATTTATTAAAAAAATAATGGCACAGGGCGGCACCTGTGGCTCAATGGAGTAGGGTGCTGACCCATATGCCAGAGGTGGTGGGTTCAAACCCAGCCCTGGCCAAAAACTGTAAAAAAAAAAATAAAATAAAAATAATGGCACAAACTTCCCTAGGCTAGGAAAGAAACATAAACAAGATCCAAGAAGTCAAATGGATAAAAAATAAGATGAATCCAAAGAGACCCCTACCAAGAAATATTATGAACAATTTGTCAAAAGTTAAAGATAAAGAGAGTTTTATAACACCAAAGGAAAAGCAAATTATTATATAGATATAAGATTATCAGATTTTCCAGGAGAAACCTTGCAGGCCACAGGAGAGTGTGATGATATATTCAAAATTATGAAAGAAAAAAATTATCAACCAAAAATACAATATCTGCCAACTCTGCTTTTGAAAAAAAATGAAAGGGTGATAAAAGTGCACAGGGAGTGGGAAATAAAAGACAAAAGCTGAAAAAGTCCATTATGATCACACCTGCCTTACAAGAACTTCTAAAGGAAGTTCCTCAAACTGAAGGAAAAGGATGTTAACTAGTAATAAAAAAACACGTGTAAGTATAAAATTGATTTGCAAAAGTAAGCTCTTTGCCAAATCAAAAGCACTGTAATATTGTAATGGCAGTGGCTAAATCAATTATGTTTCTAGCATAAAGGTTAAAAGGCAAAACTATTATAAATAACTAAAACTATAATAATTTGTTAAAGACTAGATATTATTTAATAAGTAGTGACATCTGAAACACAAAACATGGAAGGAGGGGAAGGAAAAAATGTAGGGTTTATGTATAAAATCAAAGTTCTCAACTTAAAATAGCCTATTATAAGTATAAGATGTTTTATGTCAGATTCAGGGTAATCACAAAGCAAAAGCTTGTAATGGATATGCAAATAATAAAAAGAAAAGATCCAAAGCACAGCACAATAGAAAGCCATCAAACAAAGGAAAAAAGTAATCAAGGAAGAAAGGAACAAAGACTCTATAAAACAATCAGAAAACAATTAACAAAATGATCCTAGTAAGTACTTACTTATAAATACATTAATTAGTTTAAATATTTATAGATGAAGTTCTGCAAACAAAAGGCATAGAATGGTTGAATGAATAACCCTCCTCCCCCAAGACCCAACTATGTATATACTGCCTACAAAAGATACATTTCAACTTAAAGGACACTCACAGACTAAAAGCGAAGGGATGGAAATGCAAATGGTAAGAAAAAGAGGGCAGGGATAGTTATGCTTATTTCACCACAATAAACTTTAGGTTAAAACTATAAAAAGAGGTACGGTGAAAAAAAAAAAAAAAAAAAAAAAAGAGGTACGGTGCCTGTTGCTCAGTGGGTAGGGCGCTAGACCCATACCCATGATGGTGGGTTCAAACCTGGCCCCAGCCAAACTGCAACAACAATAAAAAAACTAGCTGGGCGTTGTGGCGGGTGCCTGTAGTCCCAGCTACTTGGGAGGCTGAGGCAAGAGAATCGCCTAAACCCAGGAGTTGGAGGTTGCTATGAGCTGTGTGATGCTACAGCACTCTACCGAGGGCAATAAAGTGAGACTCTGTCTCTTAAAAAAAAAAAAACCCAAACTGTAAAAAGAGACAAAGAAAGTCATTACATATTGATAAAGGAATCAATCCTCAGTTTTATTTATTTTTAAACTTTATTTTTCAAGAATAAAACTGTGGGTTCTTTAGTTTGCTTTAGAATCACTTGGGAAACTCCACCCCCTATATTTTCATTTATTCATCACATATGAACTACAAACATAGTATAAGCCACATATATTTTTTCATCAGGAAATTTCTTGTTTGCTTTTGAGATAGAGTGTTGCTCTGCACCCGGACTAGAGGGCAGTGGTACAATCACAGCTCACTGTAACCTCAAACTCCTGGGCTCAAGTGCTTCTCCTGCTTCAGCCTCCCAAATAACTAGAACTATAGTTGTGTGCCACAATACCTAATCTTTTAAAAAAAAATTTTGTACAGATGAGGTCTCATTATGTTGCTCAGGTTGGTTTTGAACTCCTGATGACATAATTTTAAATATATATGTACCTAACATCCAGAGCACCTAGCTATGTAAAGCAAATGCTTAGAGATCTGAAAGAAAACATAAAATACTCTAGATACCCTACTACTTAGAAAAATAGTAGTAGGGGATTTCAATACCTCACTTTCAACAATAGACAGAAAATCAATAAGAAAACATTGGACTTGAAATATACTGTAGACCACTGTATCTGACAGACGTATATAGAACATTTCATGTAACTAAATACACGTTCTTCTCCAGTGCACATGGAACATTTTTCAGGATAGATCATATGTTAGTCCACAGAATACATCTTAACAAATTTAAGAAAATCAAAGTCACATCAAGTATTTTTTTCAACCGAATGGTATAAAACTAGAAATCATTGACATGAGGAATCATAGAAAATTAACAAACATGCGAAAATTAAACAATATGATTCTGAACAATTATTGGGTCAAGGAAAAAATTAAAGGGAAATTATAAAAACAATCTTGAGACAATTAAAATGGAAACATAATACTTAAGGGATGTAGTAAGAACAATTCTGGGGGGAAGTTTGTAGGTATAAATGCTTATGTGAGCAAAGAGGCAAATAAAGAAACTGACATTATATTTTAAGAAACTAGGAAAAAAAGAGAAAGCTATGCTCAAAGTTAGCAGAAAGATGAAAATAGCAAATAATCAGAGCAGAAATAAATGAAATAGAGACTAGAAAAACCATAAAAAAGATCAATGAAACCGAGTTGCCTTTTTGAAAAACTAAACAAATTTGACCAATGCTTAGCTAGACAAAGAATAAAAGAAAGATTGAAATAAAATCAGAAATGAAAGAAGAGACATTATAACTGATAACACAGAAATACAAAAGACAATAGATTAAAATAAACAATTACACACCAACAAATTGGAGAAACTAGAAGAAATGGATAAATTCCTGGAAGTATATAACCTAGTAAGATTGATTAATAAAGAAATTGGAAATCTGAATAGACCAATAATGACTGAGAAGATTGAGTCAGTGTTTAAAAGTCTCCCACCACAGAAAAGTTCAGGATCAGATAGATTTATGACTGAATTCACCACATATTTAAAGAAGAACTAATAGGAGCGTTTCTCAAGTTCTTCCAAACATTGGAGAGAAGAGAACACTTACAAACTTATTTTATAAGTTCAGCATTACCCTGATCCCAAAGCCAGAAAAAATACGAGAAGGAAAGAAAATTAGAGGCCAATATTGCTGATAAACATAGATGCAAAACTTCTTAATGAAATATTAGTGAACCCTCACCCCCTGCGTGGGGGAAGGGGAGAGCAAAGAGAGAAAGAATGAGGGCGGGGTGGGAAAAGGAAGAGCAGAGAGAGGGAAGGAGCAAGTGAGGAGGAGTCTTGGTGTGTGTCACACCTTTTGGGGGCAAAACACGATTGTAAGAGACTTTACCTAACAAATGCAATCAGTAACCTGGTTTCTTGTACCCTCAATGAATCCCCAACAATAAAAAAAAAAATTAAAAAAAAGAATTTGATAAGGAAACTGATACCCATACCAAAAAAAAAAAAAAAAGAAATACTAGCGAACCATATTCAATAGTAGATTAAAAGGCTCTTTCAACATGATCACGTGGGATTTACTCCTGTGACACAAAGCTGGTTCAATAGGTACAAATCAATAAATGTGATTCAACGTGTTAACACAATGAAGGACAAAAATCATATCATCATCTCAGATGTAGAATAAATATTTGACAAAATTCATTATCCTTTCATGATAAAAATACTCTTAACAAATTAGGTTTAGAAGGAAATGTTCCATAATAAAGACCATAAATGACAAGCCCACAGCTAACCTCATATGCAATGATGAAAAGTTAAAGGATTTTCCTCTAAGATCTGTAACAAGGCAAAGATGCTCACTCTCACCACTTTCATTCAACATATTACTAGGAGTCCAAAAAGAGCAATTAGAAAAGAGAAAGAAATAAAAAGCACCCAGAATTAAAAAGGATGATTTGAAATTGACTGTTTGTTGATGGCATGATATATATAGAAACTCTTAAAGACTACACCAAAAAAAATCTGTTAGAATGGATAAACAAATTCAGTGAAGTTGCATGATACAAAATCAATTTACAAAAATCAGTAGCACTCCTACACACTAACAACAAACTCTAAAAAATAAATTAAGGAAACAATCCCCTATACAATAGCATCAAAAAGTACTTAGGAGTAAATTTAACCAAGAAAGTGAAAGATTATATACTGAAACTATTAATAAAACATTTATGAAAGAAATTAAGGATGACGCAAATAAACAGAAAGATTTCCATGTTTATAAATTAGAAGAATTTATATTGTTAAAATGTTCATACAACTTAAAGTGATCTACAGATTCAATACAAGCCCTATCAAAATTCTAATGTTTTGCTTTACATAAATATTAAAAAACTAAATTTTTCATGGGACCACAGAAGACCCTGAATAGTCAAAGTAATCTTGACCACAAAGAACAATGTTAGACATATTATACTACTAGATTTCAACATACATTGTAAAGATACGGCAATCCAAACAACATAGTATGGCTTGGCGCCCATAGCTCAGTGGGTAGGGCGCTGGCCACATACACTGAGGTTGGTGGGTTCGAATCCAGCCTGGGTCTATTAAACAACAACAACAACTGCAACAAAAAAATAGTTGGGCATTGTGGCAGGTGCCTGTAGTCCCAACTACTCAGGAGGCCGAGGCAAGAGAATCGCTTATGCCCAAGAATTTGAGGTTGCTGTGAGCTGTGATGCCACAGCACTCTACCGAGGGTGACATAGTGAGACTCTGTCTCAAAAAAACAAAAACAAACAAATGATAACACAGTACTTGCATTAATGTAGGCTGATGGAATAAAAATTGATTTCAACAGTGCCAAAAACACACAATGGAGAAAGGACAAGTAAACAGTGTTGGGAAAACTGGATATCCACATATAGAAGAATGAAAATGGACCCTTATCTCACCTCTTTATATAAGAATCAACTAAAAATGTATTAAAGAGGTAAACATAAGACCCAAACTATGAAAACACAGGGGTAAAGCTCCATGTCATTAGACTGGACAGTAATTTCTTGAATATGATCCCCAAAGCAAAGACACCAAAATAGATAAATGGAATTGTATCAAACTAAAAGGTTTGTGTAAAGCAAAGGAAACAATTAATAGCATAAAGAGATAACCTACAAGCTGGGAGAAAATAATTGCTAATTGTGCATTGGATAAGGAGATAATGTGCAAAATATATAAGGATCTAAAACTACTCAGTAACAAGAAAGCAAATAAGCCTATTATAAAATGGGTAAAGGACTTGAATAAACATTTCTTTAAAGAGTATGTAAAAATGACCAGTGGATATGTTAAATAATGCTCAACATCTCTAATCATTGGCAAAGCACAAATTAAAACCATAATGAGAAATTATCTCACACCTGTTGGATTGGCTATTACAAAAAGGTGAAGGATAACAAGTGTTAGGAGGAAAGAATATTTTATTCATTGTTGCTGGTATTATAAATTACAGCCACTATGGAAAACAGCATGAATGTTCCTCAAAAACTACAAATAACTCTACCATATGATCCAGCAATTCCACTACTGGGTATATATCTGAAAGCAACGGAATCAGTACATTGAAGACATATCTGCACACCCATGTTCATATGCAGCATTATTCACAATGTCCAAGATATGAAAAGAACTTAAACGTCTATTACCAGCTGATTAGTTTAAGAAATGTAGTATATATGTATATATCATAAAATGCTATTTGGTCTTATCAAAACAGGAAATCTTGCCATTTGTGACAGCATGCATGAATCTGGAAGACATGTTAAGTAAAATAAGCTGGACACAGAGAAACAAACATCATATAATATCACTTGAATCTAAAAAAGTCAAATGCAAAGAAATAGAGAGTATTGTGGTAGCTACCAGAGGCTGGGGACAGGATGGGGAGAAAAAGGTGAGACATTGATCAATGGGTACAAAGGTTCAATTGGATAGGAGGGATAAATTCTAATGACCTATTGCACAGCACAATGGCTATAATTAATAATTATGTATTTTATATTGCAAAATAACTAAAAACAAGGCTTTTAAATGTTATTATCACAAAAATTACCAACATTTGAGTTGATGAATCTGCTAATTAGCCTAATTTACCCATTCCATAATAGATACATGTATTAAAATATTACATTATACCCCATAACTACATACAATTATTTTTCAACTTAAAATGAAACTGAAAGAAAAACAAAATACTATTTGACTTTTAATTCTATCCCCAGGTATCTATCCAACAGAAATATATAGTTATTTTTACAAAAAAATACAGGTGCTAGACTGTTGATAGCAGAACTATTTGCTATTGTTCCAAACTGGAAACTATCCAAATTACTATCTATTCTAAAATGGATAAACACATTGCAGTATCAATAAAATACTATGTGGCAACAAGAGTAAAAGATCTACAACTACATGAAATAATATGATTTGATCTAACAAAGCAAAATGTTGAGGGGACAAATTCAGCTAAAAACAAGTAGATACCATTTGATTCCATTTGTATAAATGGACCAAAACAGAAAAAATTAATAGAAGACTTTAGAAGTCAGGATGGTGGTTATCTTTGTGGGGTGGTTGTTACTGGAAGAGAGATAAAGGGGACTCCTGAGGTTCTAGTTAGAATCTGTTTCTTGATTTGGGTACAGTTGTATTCAGCTTATGGAAATCAGAAAGCTATACATTTATGATGTATGCACTTTTCATTATGCATTTTGCACCTCAACAAAAATTTTAAAAATATTACTTGACTTGTAAAATGTATTCTACTTGTAACTTTAGAGAATTCATCCTTTTCAGAAAGGATATAACCTATGAAATATGTGTCACTCTGGTGCTATAAATAATAAAAGATATAATAGTTTTGCTACAGACACAATAAAAGTTAGGCCTTAGATTCATGTAATAAAGAAAATCTCAAAAATACTTATTGGACAGTGAAATAGAGTAGATTTATAGAATCAAATCAGCACATACAGGCTATTCAAGCAGTTACTCAGTTGTTTAATAAAAGAAACAAATCAGTGCAACTGATTGATAAAGTATTCCCAAGTGTAGACACTATAGAAATATGTACAAAAGAAAATTTTAGGAGTTTTTTTAGAAGTATTCCATTTTGTCAATGAATGAAAATAAACAAAGTTACCAAGTGAAGCTGTAATTTTGCCACTTGATTAGGGTGACCGTTTCATATCAGATAGACCTGATAATTGTCCAACAATTCAAACTTCAGACTTTCATTACACTCGTAACACTTTAGCCAGGAGACTGATAGACCAAAGATATGTTGTGCTGATGTATTTGGTTCCTAGAACACATACTGTTAGATTTACATTTATGTCAGATTTATCTGACATACAAAATTGAAATATAATAAAATATATTCACATACACTCAGACAATCTGTGCATGTTTGTAATTGAAGAGCTATCCACATGTAAATATTTCTTCTCACAGAAGTCCATCATGGAAAGCTTCTCAACTGACTTGTACAGTAAATAGATGCTGGATAATAATGGGAGATAAATAAACAATGCTAAGGCTCAGGATGGCAGACCAAAACCCAGCACGTGTCCTGACTTACGAATCTCCAGAAGTGTCAAATTGGAAACTCAACAACCATGTCAAGAAACACAATATTGCAGAAAAATAAATAGTTCAGTTGACTGAGTCCTAATCAATCTTTTATTTTAAGTTTTTTAACTAGCTATGTTTGCTACATTCTTAACTGATATAAATTCCCACAACATCTCTCCTAGGAAGGAATGCTACTGTATTTACAGAAAAGAAATGATTATCTTGATGAGTATACATTGGTACAGAACAGAAAGCGTCTCTGTTTCAATTTCTGTACTGAAGGTATGGCCCAAGAATTAGAAGTCAGTGTGACTGACATTTAGAAGAAAACCTTGACTAGCAAAGTCTTGGGTTATAGCTCAGGATTTGTGATGAAAAAGCTAATTTAATTTGGAAAAGTTGTTTTGTCACAACTTCTGTTTCTTCAACTACAAAACTAAAGTAGAGATAGCTACACAACCATAGAATTACTGTGAAGATAAAGTTCAATAAGGAATAAAAGCATAAAGGATCATACTAAAAGGAGGTGTTATTGCTTCTCTATATAGAGAAGATTGAACAGTGGATTAGAGTTATCAGCAAACATTCATGATCTGCTAGGAAGTGCACACTATGGAGCTCATTGATCTCACAGAGTACATAAAAGTTCCAGGTAAAGAATACCTAGCTGGAAGAGGTAAATTTCAGGTAAATCTGTAGAGGTCATTTGAATGGGTAAAGATTGACAGATATGTTTAAATGTAAACAACCGTAAGGAAAAGTGATCCAAATTGTAGTTAAGATGCTGAATTCTGAACTACTTGTTAGGATCAGGAAAAAGACATGGAAATCACAGCATAACTGTTCTCTGAGGCTAAAAGAGTCAAAAAGTGTTAGGCACAATCAAGAAGGGAATTGAAAACAACAAAGCTATTGTTGTACTACAAAGTTTGCATACAACTACAACTCGAGTGATGCGAGTGGATCTCAATGCTTGACATTCAAAGACCTACAAGGAATCAAGAGAGTCAAAAAGATAATAACCAAAATTATTATGAATATTAAGATAATATTTATCATTAAACATAATAATAAATAATATTTATTTCAAAATGTTAAGTAGGTACAAATGTTTTGGACTACATGGAATACTTTTGTAATTTTGAGTTCCAGCTGTAAGTGTGCCTACCATCCAAATAATATTCATCATACCCACTAGGTAGGTTTTTGCTCTTCTTCTCCTCCCCACTCTTGGTAGATTTCTACTGAGTTTTACTTCCCTCTGTGCACATGTGTACTCATCAGTTAGTTCCAACTTAACAGAGAGTACTTGTGGTATTTGTTTTTCCATTTCTGAGATACTTCACTAAGGTGGATGGTCTCCAGTTTCATCTAGATTGTTGCAAAAAATATTAGATCATCTTTTTTATAGCTGAGTAGTACCCTATGTTATACATATGCTACATTTTATTAATGAATTCATGAACTGATGGACACTTGAGTAGATTCCCTTTGTGATTGTGAATTCTGCTGCAATAAACATTTGAGTGCAGGTGTCTTTTTAATGAAAAGCCTTCTTTCCCTTTGGCTACATACCCAATAGTGGGACTGCTGAATTGAATAGTATGTGTACTTTTAGTTCTTTGAGGAATCACCATACTGTTTTCCATGAGGGCTGTGCTAATTTTCAGTCTCACCAATAGTGTATAAGCATCCCTTTCACTCTGCATCCATACCAGCATTTATTTATTTTATTTTTCGGAATTTTTAGTAAAAGCTACTCTAATTGGGGTATGGTGATATTCATTGTGGTTTTAATTTGCATTTCCCTGATGATTAATGACACTGAGTACATTTTATATGTTTATTGGCCATTTGTCCATCTTTTGAAAAGTTACTATTTATGTCCTTTGCCCACTTTTTAATATGGTTTTGTTTTTCTTGATGATTTGCTTGAGTTCTTTATAAGTTCTGAATATTAGCCCTTTATCAGATGTGTAGCTTGTGAATATTTTCTCCCATTCTATAGGTTGTCTAATTGCTATTGTTTTCTTAACTGCACAGAAGCTTTACAGTATAATCAAATTCCATTTACTAAATTTTGTTGTCATGATTGCCGTTAGGATCTTATTCACAAATTCTTTGCCTAGGCTGATACCTAAAAGAGCTTTCCCTATGTTTTATTCAAGAATTCTGATTCATGCATTAGAACTCTTTTGTCTATCCTGAATTAATTTTTGCAAGTGGTGAGAGGTAGGGACAGCCAAGTATTTAGATTATATTCGTGGAAGATGGACCCAGACCAAATGGCTAAATTTAGAAATTTTATAATATTAGTCTAATACTTCACATGCAGTTTACTCCTTTGTAATATGGGGATATAACAACAAGAAGGTTAATAATCTATAAAGATGAAAGGAAATAATGAACATAAGGCACTGAGCAGAATATCCTGCCCCTAATCAACTCTTAATTATAGTGGCAAAGACAGGCAATCATGTACTTTTGTAATACCCTTCGACTTCACTAGGGCTACTTAAATCTTGAATCATAAAGTAAAAGGGGATAGAGTGGATGAGCCCCCACTTTGTTTTTCCAGCTTTAATAGTGTGTGAACTGCATGTTTCCTGATGCTTCTATCAGAGATGTAGACTCATCTTACAAGATCATTACGAAGAACATTGCCAGCTCAGTGCATAGATGGACAAATAGTATATCATAGCTATATCGTTTCCCTCTATGGCTATTTGGCATAGGTCAATCATGATAAAATTCTGTTAAAGTAAACTCGAGCCAATCTAAAAAAATGTTCTCACCTTTGTAGATTGATGGTATTTTTTTCTTTTTGTATCTTGATAGTGGCTTGTCTTTCATAGCTGTATTCATTGATCAAAGTCATTGCATGATTTATATGAGATTTGTGCATTTTGGTTTATACAAATTTTGCCACAAACAAAATATTTGAAAAATATTGAGCTTAGTTAATAATATGCATGTTGAAGTGTTTAGTGGTAAAGGGAACTGATGCCACCAACTTTGAAACATATGAGAAAGTAATAGGGATTGATGAGCAGACTACAGGGATGAAATGATAAGAGAATCTAGACGGTGGGGTTTATGAGCATTCACTGTATAATTCTTTCAGCTTTTTGGGTATTTGAAAATGTTCAAAATAGAATGTTAGATAAAATGTTCTCTCACAGAAAACACAAAGCAGCATATACTATTTAAGCAATTTTCTAAGTTAATATTCCCACTTTCCCATGAAGAAAAAAATGCCATCTGTGGAATATGCAAGTTTAAAAGATACTAACCAGAATTTACAGGAGCGAAAATGGCAAAATATTGTGTTCAAAGTCACATCCAATCTGTATGGAGAGGAGTTGAAAATGGAATTCAGGTAGGTCTCTTAATTTTCTAATCAATAGACCATCAAAGACCAAGTTACCTCCTTGAAAGTATGCTGTCAAAAGAATGAGGGAGGGGTAGGGAAAGGAAGAGCAGAGAGAGGGAAGGAGCGAGGGGGTTGGGGTCTTGGTGTGTGCCACACCTTTTGGGGGGCAAAACACGATTGAAAGAGGGACTTTATCTAACAAATGCAATCAATGTAACCTGGTTTCTTGTACCCTCAATGAATCCCCAACAATAAAAAAAAAAAAAAAAGAAAGTATGCTGCCAATTCTAATAGAGAAAATGAGTTGGCTTTCTAAAGAAAGCTCATTCACCTGTTTTAATTATGAAAACATAAGAAAATGTATATTGTTTCCCATACTGAAAGATGGGTTAAGGTAAAAGGAGGATTGTGGCTTTACCACTGCTTGGAGGATCTTTGGTAATGAAGAAATATCAACATCGAGTCATAATGAAACACGTAAGTTGTTTCAATAATTAAATAAGTAGGTTAATATTTAAATGTGGTATAATTTGATCAATAAAATGAATCCATTTAAAAAAAATGAGGCTGGGTGCCCATAGCACAGTGGTTATGGTGCCAGCCACATACACCAAGGGTGGCAGGTTTGAACCCAGCTCAGGCCAGCTAAACAACGGTAACAAAAAAATAGCCAGGTGTTGTGGTAGGCTCCTGTAGTCCCAACTGTATGGGAGGCTCAGGCAAGAGAATTGCTTAAGCTCGAGAATTGGATGTTGCTGTGAGTTGTCACACCACGGCACTCTACCAAGGGTGACATAGTAAGACTGTCTCAAAAAAAAATGTAGAGTATAAAAGCATTTTTTTCCTCCCTTAACACACATTGAATTTCATCTCTATACCTTTCCACTCAAAGTTTTACTTGATGAGTGTGGGAAATGCAAATTATACCTGAAAAAAAGAAGTGGGCTTACTCCTATCTTTACAAGCTTACTCCACAGTGCACTCACTCAAAAATAAATGGCAAACAATTGCTTAAACAGAAGTGAAACTTACTGATGCAGAATATAAAGGTCTTAACACAATAACTAAGAAAATGCCATGAATGCTATGTTAACCAGTTTGATGAAAATATTTCAGATTGGATATGAAACCAGCACATTGTACCCCATGATTGCATTAATGTACACAACAATGATTTAATAAAAAAAATTAAAAAAATAATGTTTGTTGAAGCAAGCATTGTATTTTCTGAGAAGTGTTGATATAAAAAATCTAAATACAAGCTGGGAAACTCCTACAATAAACTTGGACCAATGACATCTATTCCCCAAAGATGAAAGAAAAATTGTAAATGTTTATTTCTCAGTACACATGTGATCTTTAAATGGGCAAATTGTGAATAAACTAGGTAAGTCCGCAAGAGAGCCATTTTCATTTCTATTTTTTGTAACTGGCTTCTAGGAAATTTTTCAAAATATTGTAATGTTAGAGGTATGATAAATTTAGGAGATGGGTTATATCATTCCTCCCCCCAAAATCAACTTTACATGTTTGTTTGATGAAGCTTGCAAATCCATAAAAATACATATGTTTTTAGTCTTAAATAAAAACACTGACCTATGGGGGGGAAAAAAAGCAAAATTCTATCTGAAGTCTATTGATAGACTTTTCTGTATTTCTATTCTTCCTTACCTATTTTTCTTTGCAGTTAGATGTCCCATCTACCCGTGTACTCTAGTCTCTTCCTTCTCCTAACAGAAGTTATTCCATTTTCATCCCCCTGTGTCTTTGATCCTCAGTCTAGAACCATATTTATTTACTTATTTTCCATGCAAAAAGAAAACAACCAAAAGCACACACAATGAAAGAAAATAATATTTCCTTTGGCCTTATACACTGCCTACCAATCTTATGTCTTTCTCCATTGCCCAAGTGTGGTTTATGCTGGTGCTACTTCAAGGACAGTTTGTGGGCCAGCAGCATCGGCATCACTTGAGAGCTCATTAGAACCAATACAGCACCTTGAGCCTCATTCTGTACCTACTGAATCAGAATCTACATTTTAAAGTAAGATTTCGCAGCTGAGGAACCTTAACTTTAAAGTGGTTAAGTCCATAACCATAAAGTTGTTATGGCATTGGAGGTTCTAAAGTTTATTTTTTCAGACTTCCCTTCAGTACTTGCCATCACTGACGAACCCTCTTTGAAACTTTTTCTTTTGATAAATATGGAAAGATTCTTTCCTGGATTTGATTCTACCCCTTGGCCACTGCTCAGTCTTAGGATCGTCTATTCTTTTCACTTTATACATTCCCTCTGGTGTGTTCATCTACTTATACTGCTTCATTTATTACCTCTACAATGATCATAGTCAAATCCATGTTTTAAGTTAAGAATCGTGTCTTGAGCTTTGTATCTAGAGAGCCAAACACCTATGACATTCCCTTGAAATAGTCAACATATCCAAAATTTTATCGCTTTGTCTTCATCCATCCTCCCTCTTTCCTAACCACTGACACACATCTATATCCCTACTCAGTCACTGAGGGAGAAGCCTACAAATCATCCTTGATTTCTGTTTCTTCCTTATTCTTTAACCAAGAAGATTCCATGTCATTCAGTTAATCTCCTTAATCACTCTTCTAACATCTCTATCATCCAACTATCTCTTCCCAAGACTGCTTTAATTAAAAACCTCCTGATGCTTTCTCTAATTCAATGAAACATAACCTTGTATGTGTGTTTGAACCAACTAGGCTGCTTTCAAAAATACCAATGTATGGGCCTTCTTCCCAAAGGTTCTGATTTAATAGGTTTGAGGTGGAGTCCAGATACTGACATGTTTGAAAAGCTTCCCTTTGTGATTCTAATGTGTAGCCAGGATTGAGAACCACTGCTTCAATGCTGGCCTTCTATTCTCTATATCTATCTTGAATACTCTCTTCAGAGAAGTCTTTAGATTAGAAGATGGAATCTGAGTCTCTTCTAATTTATTAAGTTCCCTTAATGTCATCCCTCCAGTTGCTTTCAGGATGAAATTACAACTCTTTACCTGATTTACAAGATCTTTTATAATGTGGCCCTTGTCTACCGTTTTAGCTTCTTGGTTTCCACTGCCTGCCATGAAGCCTATGCTCCAGCTTTATAGCTGCATGGGAAGGAGTTCTCTGCATGGATGCTGTTAACCACACGTCTCACGTGTGTTTATGCTTTGTATCTGCCCAGAATGTTCCTTACTCTTTTTCACTTTGCAGCACTCTGCTCAAAAGTTACCACCAATGATCAATTTTTCTCGATCATTTCCTTCTCTCATACCCAGTCTTACTCACGCAATTCCCTCTGCCCCATTTTATAAGTTTCTGGAGCGCCCTGTTTCTCTGTTCTTACATTACCTCTGAACACACTGATAATACTATTCAGCACCTGTCTCCTTACTGTCTGTCTTACCCACTGAAAGGTGATTACTTCAGAAGAAGAAATATATTTTTAGAATTAGGGCCCAGCATAAATTTGGCATATAGGAAGGTGTAAAGAAATGTGTGGAAAGGACACACACACAACTTTAAAGATATAAACAAGAACTTAGATATTACTATAAAAGTGAAAGCCATCATATACGTGCCATATATAAAGAAAACCAACACATAAAATTAGTTAATACTATGAAAATAAAAGGACATGGTCAAATATTTTGAAGACTTATTGAAAATGGGGCTTCAGTACTAAGGAGGAAAGGAAGAGAAGTTGATAAAGCGTAACCTCAACTTATCCTTTCAAATTATTCTCCAGAAAAGCAAAAATGGGATTAAAAATCAACAGAGGTCAATGTGTTCTAGTTCATTGAACATATATACTGTTATTAAGACACACACAGAATCAGTGATTACAAAATACATTTTAGACTAAAATGTTGGCTGATAAGCCAAAGAAGAAAGAGCATAAAATATTCAAGTGGTCCATCCTAGGCTCTGTTTTGAGATAATTCTTGCTTATTAAAGCCTCAGCAACTCATAAATGTTGCAGCAAATAAGGTGAAATATGAGGAAGATAAAAGCAATTCTTTCTCTGTTCTAATGATGCCCACTCAAGTGACAAAATAGTTTAATACAAAATATATAAATAAACTTTAAAATTAGTATGGCAACTCCTAAAATAATGCAATAGCTCCTTAAATGCAATGCTCATGTTTATAGGGAAAAAATATTCTGTCTGTTGCTCCCACTATTTCCATTTATCCCTTTATAAATCATAATATCCCTCCAGAGAAGAAAGACCTAGGAGAGAGGACAATACCACGAAGAAACACATGGTTAAGAAACAGAGGAAAAGAATGGTGTAATTGCCTTCATTTTAAAATGACGTTCTTCTGAAACAGATTTCCCGTAGTAAAATAAAGGGCAGAGAAATTTAAAATGAGGTAATCTATGTGAAAAGTGCTTGTAAACTGCAAAGCTCTCAGGGAACGTAAGATATGATTGTTATTTTCTTTAAAAAGAGATCTACAATAGCATTGTGCTTATACTATTTGCAACAAGGGAAAGATTCTTTTAAAAACACATAAAACTGATGCTCTTCACCCTAAACAAAAAGAAGGATATACAAGCATTGCCAGAAGTTGGTCTTAAGCAAGACGATATATTTTTCTATGTTTTTATAAAGAGCCATTCGATCATCTGACACTGATTTATTCATTTATTTGTTTCTTTGCCCATTTATCCATGACTAACTTTTTTCTTGATAATCTATTGTAG
Organism: Arctocebus calabarensis; assembly: GCA_963573935.1. NCBI lineage: Eukaryota > Metazoa > Chordata > Mammalia > Primates > Lorisidae > Arctocebus > Arctocebus calabarensis. The sequence continues at coordinate 30,666 of CAUYON010118631.1, forward strand.
ATCTGGGATTGAGTTACAGTGCGTACAAAATTAAGGCTGCATAGGAGTAATAAACATCCTGTAAGTAAACCACACAGTTTAATAATCACATGTATTTGAAACCTATCCCTTTAAGATAGAAACAACTTATTCAAAGGCATCATTAATTAGAAACAAAAGCTAAAGGAGGGGATTTTCATAGTCCCAGTGGCTTTGTGAGTTATGGTAAGGATTTTGCTCTTCATCTTCAGTGCAATGGGAATTCATGAAAGGTTTCAAGCAGGGAAGTGACACCATCTAATCTGGGATTGAAAAGATTAGTCATACTGCTAATTGGAGAGTAGACTGGATGGGAAGGTAAGAAAAGATACAGAAAAACAGAGTAATATGTTAGGATAGGAGTCCTGGCACAGCCTGATGGTGGGTGGTAGATGGAAAGACAGGAACAGATTAGTACGATATTCAGAAGATGAAATTTATAGGACTTCGCCTAAACTCTTCCCTCTGCCTAAGGTGCATTGCCTGGTACCTGATAGGTATTTCATAAATGCTTTTGATGGGAAATGAACAGGGGCATAAAAGCCTTGCAGTTTTTAAAGGGGCTTTCAGAGCCCTGGACTTGCCATATTTTTCCTCTCTCATAGGAACAAGATGGAACTAATAGACTGTGACCAAGATATACCTAGGTCACCGTCCCCCTTCCAGAATACAGGTTGTAGTCATGTCTGCAAATTCTTCACTTAAAGGGGCGGTTCTCAACCTGTGGGTCGCGACTCCTTTGGGGGTCTCCTGCATATCAGATATTTACTTTATGATTCATAACAGTAGCAAAATTACAGTTATGAAGGAGCAACGAAAATAATTTTAGGGTTGGGGGTCACTACAACATGAGGAACTATATTAAAGGGTCGCGGCTTTAGGAAGGTTGAGAAACACTGACTTAAAGTCTCTTTGCTGGGAAATTTTTAGTTGCTTGAATTTTTGTTTTTTGTTTTTTTGGTTTGAATTTCGAGTTATTTATAGATGAATAAAAGAGAAAGTTGATTCTTTTTCTATTACAAAATAGTGAAAAATGTTGCTGTTGGAATCAGTGTGGACCCCCCCCCATTTCAGATTGAATGTAAAGTTATAATAACCCTCCTGAAGAAAAGGAATAGACAGCTTGCCAAACGGAATCGATAAAACAGGTCAGAGGTCAGAACTACCCATTTGAGAGCTGTCATTCAAATACTGGTTATTAACTAAAGCCATGAAAGTACAGAACAAGGACAGATTCTTGGGAAGGGTCGGGAGAGAGGCAGTCTGAATGCAGGAAATTGAAACGAGATTCAATTTAGGAAAATTTAGATTACCCCAGGTTTAAAGGCAGAAGTTCTGGAGATGAAGCATGAAAGGTGGTCCCTAGACTAAGCGAAGTGAACCTCTTGGCTGTCACTGATATGTTAGGACATGGGCCACAAGAAACTATAAACAAAATGGTAGAAATGTGTGTAGAGTTCATTTTGGCAGTTAAACAAAAAAGCAAAATCAGACAGGGGACTTAAGGAATATGAGCTTCTGGGAGAAAAGACTTGAAAGACGCAGAGAACAAGAAAGTGGGTGTTTAGGCAAAATATCAAGGAGCTAAATTAGTCATTAACAGTGGAACATTTCCACTTGAAATTTAATTTATAAAGCAAGAAACATATTAAAATTTTTTTAAAGTTTTATCTTAGATTTATTTACTTATTACCTGTGAAATGTGAAGCATCTATACATTGTAATATCATTTCTGTCTGCTGTAAAAAGACAAAATAATCATATAATAACATTTTTATGCTAAAGTCTTTTTTAAATTGTTTTTATTATTAAATCATAGCTGTGTACATTAGTACAATCAAGGGGTACAATGTCCTGGTTTCATATACAATCTGAACTATTTTCATTAAACTGATTAACATAGCCTTCAAGGCATTTTCTTAGTTATTGTATGAAGACATTTGTATTCTGCATTTAGTAAGGTTCGCCTGTACCCTTCTAAAATGCACCGTAGGTGTGGCCCCACCAATTACCCTTCCTCCACTCCAACCTTACCCCTCCCCTCCCTTGCCCCTTTCCCCATATTCTTGTGCTATAGTTGGATTATAGCCTTCATATGAAAGCCATAAATTAGCTTCATAGTAGGGATGAGTACATTGGGTACTTTTTCTTCCATTCTTGAGATACTTTGCTGAGAAGAATATGTTCCAGCTCCATCCATGTAAACATGAAAGAGGTAAAGTCTCCATCTTTCTTACTGAATTTGAAGATTGCACTCATTAACTAGCCAGTCAGAACACAAATATGTATCTGGACACTCCAAAGTCATACTCTTAATCTGATTATTAGGAGGAACTCTTTTATTTATGAAATCTCTAACATTTTCTTTTTTCTAAATTGTGCCATCTTTTTTCTTTTCTATCATTTCTTTCAAAACCACTCCTCTCGTCTCTTTCACTGTTGATATCTTCAAGTTCGTCAACCTTCTCCTTGATTACATCTGATTCTCTAGTTTTCCTATATTCTGTGGTCCACTTGAAAGCATTTACTTTTTACGTTTAACTGGTACCAATGGAAAGTTCCAGCTTGTAATAAACTTATCTGTGTTAGTCACTGTAGGCAGAACTAATGTTGGCAGTCGCTGATACAAAGAAAAGAATCTTCTCATGTCTTTTTCTTGGCTCGCAAGCAGTTACTATATTGCTGCTGAAAATTAGAAATAGTTGTGCTATGAAGCACCAAAAGTATGTACATACATCAAGTAATGTGTTAGCTGCAAATTCATATATGGATTCTTTCAATTTTAATACAGTTTAGGTAACAGCTTTGTCCTTAGGTTATTTTTTTACACAAAGAAAAAATACGTTAAATTTTCTCAAGGCAGACATCAGCAAGAGGTTCAAAGCAAAATTAGCATAGCTGTTTGCTTGAACAAAAGATGTGTAATATGAACCTGCCATTCTGCCAGTTCCAATGGTATCAACTGACCTTTTAATCTCATTGCTTTATTGTATTCATCCTTTTATTTTTTTTCTCCACTAAATCTCTGTCTCTTGCTGTTTAATAAGCTAACTGTTATTTGGAACCTAATGAAAGGATTTTTTCCCCCTCAGTCCAAACCTTCCTAAACAGCCTCTTCATTATTCTATTTTCTTTGAACATTCAAAAAAAAAAAAAAAAAAGAAAAGCTGAAATAGCTAATGTTAGCGGTTCATGAAAATCTCTATCCAGGACATCATCACCCTAATTGGTTTATAACCTGCTGTGCTGAATAGTTCTTCTTATTCTAGTTTTGTCTTCCTTTCTTCCTTAAAAATAAAAACTTCTATGTTGTAAAAGCTAACCAACAATTAGAAAAGGACATAGGATTTAAAAAAATAGCTTCAACAATGACCCCAGAATCCTTAGAGGCCTTTGTCTAATTATGTGACTAAAGAACATAATCTACAAGGTACCATGTGTTTGCAAGGTTTTAGTTCACCTTGTAATAGACAGAAGGGAACTATTAACTCAAGATGCTAAGCCTGCATCTCCCCTTAATTCTATGCAAAACAAAAACTAAAGAAATAAATGATAATTGCAAGAAAAGCCCTATGTAGAAGTAGATGGTATAAAAGATAATAAAGGTCAAGAAGAAAAAAATCATATTTCGTGAAAGTTTTTGTAAATAGTGTTCAATTTTATATGTTCCTGACAGCAGAGATGAAAAAGTAAAATCCTTAATGATTTATAAATATGTGAAAGCATTCCATCATCAATATTATTCCTAAAAATAGATACATGTTTATATTTCAGGTGTCTGAAAAATTTGCAATAACATTAACTAGGTATGTTTACGCATTGCTTTTGAAACACCTGAGCTCTATTTTAAAAATGTATGTAATTTGTTGCCACCCCAATTACTGAATCAGAAACTTGTGGTTCTTACACTAGTATATGCATTCTCAATAGGCAAAAATGCCCTAAGGAGGTAAAAATTCGTTCCTGAGGGGCAAAAAAAGTTAGATATTTCTGAGTTATAATGGTTTCAGACCCTCCAAAGGACCACAAAGTATAAACAGATACAGAGCATATCAGAGATATTAAAATTTCATGGGGAGTTTACTAGAATATCTAAAAAGGCCTCTTACTGACTGACCATGAAGGAAAGTTGGCTAACACTGTACTAGGATATTTTCAAATATTTTCTTAAAATGAAACTAATTTATAGCTTTCATATGAAGGCTATAACCCAATTATAGCACAAGAATATGGGAAAAGGGGCAAGGGAGGGGAGGGGAGGGGAGGGGGGAGGATGGATGGAAGGAGTATAGTTGGTGGGACCTCATTTATGATGCATCTTAAAAGGGTACAGGTGAAACTTACTGAATGTAGAATATAAATGTCTTAACACAATAAATAAGAAAATGCCATGAAGGCTATGTTAACCAGTTTGATGAAAATATTTCAGATTGTATATGAAACCAGCACATTGTACCCCATGATTGCACTAATGTACACAGCTATGGTTTAATAAAAAAATAAAATAAAATAAAAGTAATATATTTTATTATATGGAATTGGGAAAACACAGATAGCTACAGAGGAAAAATATTAAGTTCAACTAAATTTCACTAGTGATAGGTGCTAAACATTTTCATGTCATTTCTTTCCAGTTAATAAGTTGTTTTGTTGGTTCTCTCTGGTTTTACAAAATTGCTGTCAGAAGAATTTCTTGCAGTGGAGGGGACACGAGTTGGCAATGGTGCTATAAATCTTTGCAGAAAGAGTTGCTTTGTAGGAGTTTTTTTGGGGTAACAATCAGGCCAGATTAATCAAGGGAATAACAGGCAGTAATGTAACTAATATAAAGCTGCCAACCATTAACTTATATAAACTTCACACACTCGAGTTTTATCTTGCTCTGTAACAGATAGGGGAGGATGGGGAAGTTATGACTGTGTATGTGTAATGTGGTGGTGGTTGGGAAGAAACCTGCCTTGTGGAATTTAAAATGAAAGCCCGGAAGCAAGCATTTGCTATTATGTCTTCGGTGGCATCCGAGATAAATTATCTATTTTGCATTTCTATCTAAGAAATCATCTAGAAAAGTGTATAGACAGGCAGATGGTTTATCTAGCTTCTCTCACTTAATGAACTGTCCTTTAATAATACCTTATTACCCTTCTCTCAATTCTATAGTCACCCTCAAATTTTGTACAGTAATTTATAATTTGGTCTTCTGTACAGTCTTCCTTGTGGAGGGTACCCTAAGCAAATGATCATTATTGATGTTCCTGGCATCTTTGTATTATGTTATAAAGTGAGACTTTGAATTTATTTTCTCTTTTTTCAAATTGTTTTTAAGTCAGAGTTTGCATGGGAAGGGTTGGATCCCCCCAGAGCCTCATCAGCTCTAGATGGACTACTAAAATTTAGTTGTTGGTGATGCAAAGCTGAAGATTGCACATTAGATTTATGATAACACTGCTATCTGGTATGAGCACTAACAATAACTCCTTATGAATTTCTTCCTGAAATTACTTATATCATTAATTTTTCAAAAAAACATCAAATAACAGATAATAAAAACTAATATAAACTGGAAGGAAGAATATATATCATGATCAATTCCAAATTTATGGGATCCACATCACTTTTTCCTTGATTTTACCTATATTCTAAACTTTTGATCTTAATAGGCATTAAGAATCAAGAAATCTTTGACGAATGATAAGTCATACTCAATATATAATCCTGGTTGGTTGGATACAGATCAAGAAATGCTTTTTTAAATCATGCCCTTTTTCTGTCGTTATAAGTTTCCCAGAATTTATTTCTGTTATCCTTAAAATGTTTCCTCAGGAGAATATAGTAACACTCAGATTCACTTAGAACAATCACTAGTTAAGTACACATTAGCTCCCAAAATCAATCTGAAAACATGCTGAAAACATACATCTGCTGAAAGATGGTTTTCTCTTTTATGTTCCCCCTCCCATCTGAAAGTTATTAAGGAAGAGTCTGTTGCTATGGAAATGCTCAATTTGGCACCATCTGTATTCAAAATTCAAGCCTTCAGCCAATCTCCGGTTTTTAATTGGCAGACCTTCTCAGAATGCTTTACAATTTTAAGAAGCCAATCCATAAAGCACTTCACAATGTAAAGCATCATGAAAGTTCACAATGCAAGCCTCTCTCCATTATCTTAAGATCACACTTGTGAAGTCTCAGAGCATTAAGCCTTCTGATAATTACTTGGCATGGGGTTAACGCCTAAAATTTATTGCCAAGTGGATTTCACATTTAAAGAAGATACTCAATGTAAAAGTGACTTAAGTATTAGGAAGACACCAGAAAAGAGCCCCAGTGAGAAATTTGTATCAGAATACATGGTTCAGACTAGAAAACAAATAATAGGAATCAGCATTTATCATGCATATTTTGACTTCAGTTACACCAAATATTCTTTATTAATATTAATAATTAATTAGGAAACTTGGCTATTTTACTTAACCTTTCTAAGTCTCAATTTTCTCATCTGTAAAAGATATATTTATTATAAGGATTATAAAGGATGCATTTTGGGGACTATATCAACTTCAAAAACTGTAAAGGCATTTCAGAATATCTTCATCCACATGGTCTTGAAGGCTATTCGTCCAGAATGTCAAATGTTTGTGACTAAGCATTGTTATAATTCATACAATAGAGAGTTAAAGAAGACTGAATAAAGGAAGGATATGGCTGGATCTTGGAGAAGTGTAAATATGCTCCGGGCAAGAATATGCTCCTCCCTAAATGTACGCACAATTGAGGATCCAATCATGCCATTTTGATTGTATAGAGAAGTAACTTTCCATAACTGAGTTATTCATGTGGTCTGTTGGGAAGCTCTGTCAACCCACCATGTTATAATTACCCTAGATGAAGAGCACTCCATAGCTAAATGTAATTGGAATGTCGCCCTCTGGAAGTGTACAATGCAGTGTGTTTGCTGTACCACACCAACATCCTATTGAATAGTCAGCCTTCCCCTTTAATTATCCTTAAGGGGCAACATTCCAAATATATTACTCACTGCTCTTAGATCATCAAACTTTTGAAAACTTATGTTTTTGACTAATTTAAATGTTGTTATATATTTTATCTACTTTAATCTATTTCAGTGATAAACAATTGTAATATTTTAGCACCACTAAAAAAAAATCAACTGTTATCTTCATGTGTATCTTGATATAAATCTCCTTATAGATTTTATCCTTTTTCTCTGAATTTGTTAAATGTATAACTTGTATGATGAATAGTCAGGACTTATGACATGAAAGCATAAAGACAACTTTATTTGCCTTTGTCTCTTCCTTTAAGCTTACTCAACAGCATCGTTCTTCCTTTGTTACTGAGTGAACAGGAGCAAGTTTCGTGACTTTCCTGGCCATCAGTAGGTAATACAAAGTCTTGCTGTTGTTTTAAGATATTAAAATTAATCTGTTCAATTCAATACATTAATATGCACTTCACTGTTTAACACAGATCAAATTATAATTGCCAAAATGTGGAAACAACCTAAATGCCCACCAACCCAGGAATGGATTAATAAGTTGTGGTATATGTATAGCATGGAGTACTATTCAGACATTAAAAAGATGGAGACATGGATGGCGCCTGTGGCTCAGTTGGGAGGGTGCGGGCCCCATATACTGAGGGTGGCGGGTTCAAGCCCGGCCCTGGGCAAACTGCAACAAAAAAATAGCCGGGCATTGTGGTGGGTGCCTGTAGTCCCAGCTACTCGGGAGGCTGAGGCAAGAGAATCACCTGAGCCCAGGAGTTGGAGGTTGCTGTGAGCTCTGTGATGCCATGGCACTCTACTGAGGGCAATAATGTGAGACTCTTTCTATACAAAAAAAAAAAAAAAAAAAAAAGATGGAGACTTTACATCTCCATCTTGGATAGAGTTGGAATATATTCTTCTTAGTAAAGTATCACAAGAATGGAGAAGCAAGAATCCAATGTACTCAATTCGAATATGAAATAAGTAGATGAGCTAATACATGCCCTCCTAAGAGAAAAACCCAAATCAATTCAAGGTGGGGGGCAGGAGAATGAGGGAGTGGGGAGAGAGGAGGGAAGGGGATAAGGTTACAGTGTATGGCACATCTCTTGGGGATGGGACACAATTATAATGGAAACTGTACCTAACAAATGCATTCAGTATAACCTAATTGTTTATACTTTCAATTAACCCCAAAGGATAAAAAAATGAACACTTCAAACTGAACTCACATATATGGCTCCTCCTTCAACTAGGAAAGAATACAAATGGGAAGTAGACAGGTCCCTTACCACCTTGAGTAGTTGGTATGGTGGGCTTCTCTCTGTCTTACTAGTCTTTCTCCTACATTCACCAGCTGCCATTTCTTACCCTAACAGAGTAGAATGGGAGTGATTAGAGGAGAAGGAATATGTGCAGAAAATTCTTACGTGAGTCAGTACTGTCACTGTTAGGATGTGACTTTGTGCTTTCTGAGTCTGGATGATGTTAAATACCATTAAAGGGGTTTTACGTATTTCTCAACTGCATTTCTTCCAGCTTTAAGATCCAGCTCTAATTCACTTATTCTATGATAGGTTCTACATTTATTTCAGGAGATAGTCCACATAAACTCATCTGAATCTTTTATGTCAAGCACTTGCCTGAAGTTCTGGGAAATCTATGACAAAATGAAGCAAACACAGTCCTTGCCTTCATGTAGCGAAATTTGTTTCTCCTTTGCACTTCCATTTTTTCTCTGCTTATACCTTGGATTTATGCTCTATACTGAAGTTATTGTTTTTATACATCTTTCATTTCCTGGATTATCCACTCCTTTACAAAATGATTCATGTTTTATTCACTTTTATTAATACTTCTCCTCTGATTATCACTAAAAAATTATTATTAAATGGAGTGATGAACAATGAATGAATGGATGTATGTAGAAAGGGATTAATTCATAAATAAAAAAATCATATATATTGTTTATGAAATATTATTTATATTACTCCTATGCTTCATATATTCTACCTAATATTATACTAATTTTACTGTTTCTACTTAGTAATAAACACTGTAACGGAGGAAGCTATATCATGGTTGTCTTGGAATATCACATAAATCCTGTCCCAAAATCCTGCACTTTGTAAGTACGTAATCAACATTTGATAAACGTGTAAATATAAATTTCTGTATTTTAAACTTATATTTTCCCTTCATATAATTTATATGTCAATATAAATTATTAAGAACAAAAATTAGGGCAAGTTTTGCATATAATTAGGCAATAGCTTTTTTTTTTGGTAGAGACAAAATCTCACTTTATTGCCCTCAGTAGAGTGCCATGGCATCACAAAGCTCACAGCAACCTCCAACTCCCGGGCTTAGGCGATTCTCTTGCCTCAGCCCCCCGAGTAGCTGAGACTACAGGTGCCCACCACAGCGCCCGGCTATTTTTTGTTGCAGTTTGCCCAGGGCCAGGTTCGAACCTGCTATCCTCGGTGTATGGGGCTGGCGCCCTACCCACTGAGCCACAGGCACCACCCACAGCAACAGCTTTTGAGAAATGAGTAAAATAATCTTTTACTTCAGATTGATTTCTTTGTATAAATTAGATCCTTAGTAAATATTTACAGAAGTATACATTTATAAAAGAAAGTTACAAGTTTCATCCATCTGTGTCTTCTAGAAGAGGGTCAATCTATGTTTAATTTTCTGCTATAAGCTTGAAGGTAAAAATTTACATGGTAAACTTTCAATGATTGTTTTCTAGGTACCATTCTTTACCTAAAAATTCATAGAACAGCGAGTTACGTGGCTATCCTTTAGTGGCTTACTGCTTACATGAGAGAGAAGCTTGAAGTATTTACTATTATATATACTGAAATATTTATTATATTTTTAAATAAATCTACTAAATCACATATGAACATAGTTTAATGTTCTTTTGTTATTATCATCATAGTGTACTGTGATACTGAAGAATATAATTTTTAAATGAAATAATAAAAGGTCCAATATACTAAAATAGAATAAAAATTTATTAATTTTCATTTCAAATCAGCATTATGATATTATGCAAAGATCCTATTTAATTATATTCCTTAAAGATGCCAATTCTGGTTTTAAAAAAAACTTGGTATTCAAAAATTTTTATCTGAACTAGACAGTTATATAGATGCCAGTTATTTTAGAGGATGAATTTTGAATTAGGAATCTGGCTTCTATCCTCATGATAAAGACCCATTACATAAATTTGAGATCAAAAATATGTATATTTAAGTTAATTTCTTTTGAATGGTCATACAACTGGTTGATGCATATATTTAGAATCAAGATACAAAAATAATGAAATGATACCATTTAATCAAGACATGAAGAAAACATTATTGGCATTCTGAAATTAGGTAACTCCCAAGCGTCTATCCCAGATTCTGGTACTTACTCATGCGAAGTATCATGATCAGCCTTTTTTTTTTTTTTTATAGAGGCTTAACATATGTAAAACTCATTACCTACACAACAAACCATAAAGTCAATGAATGTACTGATTTTAATGGCCACAGCATATCTTGCTGGTTGCCCCACGTTGATATTTATTCTATTTGTTCCAGGGACAACAAGTTACTTAGTCACGAATTGCTTTCACATTCCCATTTCGCCTTAAGTTATGCCATAACCTCTTAATTTGAGTTCTCTGAACCCTTTAAATAGACATCATGATAATAAGAAAAGAAAATTCTAAGTTCAAGAATTGAGGGAAGGGAAGTGGGAAATTGAGCTTTTCAAGATTAAGAATTTTCTATTTACATTACATTTCCACTTTGCTGAAAGTAGCAGAGGCTCCAAAAGTGGACTAAAGAACATTTCAAATGGCCTAGTATGTCATATTCTGTAAGGATGAAGTATGAGAACTAGAATTGCACCAAAGTGCTTTTTAAAACTATTACTTATAAGAGACCGTTTTAAAAATCCCCTCTATCATTTAAGATTGAAAATTCGTTTATCATTCCAAAGTCTAGGTCTGTCTGCTTTGGGTTTCTTTTGTTTTTTGCTTGCTTTTTAAGCAGGGAATTTTATTAATCTCTTCAGGGTAATTCTTTCTAACAGTGAATCATGGTCATGGACATGATGGCAGCTTGTAGCCTACGATAGTTGCCAGCTCCCTGTGAGACAGTCCATTCAATCAGTAAGTATTTATGGCATGCCCATTATTTTCAGAACAAGATGTTAGAATCACAAGAATGCAAATATACAGGAGTAACAGTGTGATGTTTATAGTCAAGGAGATGAAACATATACCACATGGAGAATGTCCTCAGAGAGACACAACAATGCTTGGAATCCCCAAACACTGGCATTTGGTAACTTGCTGATGTGGCAACATGAGAAAGAGATGTACTCTCTTCCTTCCATATTTCTAGCTAAACTGACACTCCTCCTACTTCTCTTACTGTAAGGTTTTATTCTTTTAAAATATATGTTAGCTTTTTATCTTCCTGAAATGGGCTAAGTGTGATTTTGCTTAATGGCATAGGAATTAGCCCTCTGAGTATCTTTAAGTCCCATGAATCAACAAATATCCAATGTATTTGAACTTAATTGAAATAAACTATCAAAAGTTGGTAAATAATTTATTTAAATATATCAGTCATAGATGTGATTTTTATATAAATATATAATTTATAACTACATATGTATACGTAAGTATACTCTATATATACACACTTATAAACTTTTAGCCATACTTTGGGAAAAGAACACTCATCCAGCACCAGTTTTTCGAATCTGAAGACTATAGTTAAATTCTGGCTCTACCATTTGCTATCTGTATCTAGAGCAAGTACTAATATTTTTGCTTCTTGATTTTTTTCTTATTTATTTAATAAGGACAATATCTACCTAAGGAGATGTTATGAAAATGAAATCCACTTATATATGTGTAAGATTTCTTTGTTCAATTCATGCAAAGCACAACCCAAATCTAAAGTATTATTTTATATGATATTTTAAAATCTGAATAAAATTAGATTTTTTGGTCACATAAATAAGTGAAGATACTGACAACTTCAAACTGTCTGAAATGTTTCATATTCTGGAGATCCCTGGGACATGTTACTAGTTATCTAATACCTAGCTACTGAGGGGAAACATGGGTATTTTAGTTACATGGCCAGATGCTAAGAAAAACATGAATCTCTTTCTATTTATTGCTATGTACCTCAGACTGTGTTTGTCATGGTACCTAGTGCTGAAAGATGGTAACCTGCTGTCTTCAAACTGAGAAATTTACAAATTCTTGTAACCACATGAAAAAATGCCCACTTTACAGCCCAATGGAATTGTGCCCCCCCCCCACTTAAGAGTTCCTACAACAGAGAAGACTAAATCAAATCTTTCACAAGTAGCTGGTAAAGTGCCATTGTTTTAAAAGGCCAACATGAGCCTATATATTTGCCATGTTGTTCATATTACCTTATCATTCTGCACAATTACACTTGATGTTCACATTTTCAAGTTGACTGGATTTTCTCAATTAATGGCACAGTTTTCTGTTTAATTATAGAGAAAGGTGTTTTCCCCTCATTTTTATTTGGTGCGTTTGGGACTCAATTTTATCTTTGCAAACATTCTGTTGTTTAGTACACAATTTTCTATTAACAACTGAATCTGGCTGGTAGATGACTCCCTGTCTTTCCGCTTCTTTAGCAGTTCTACATTTTTCTGAAAGCCAGTTGTGGCCCAGGGCAGGGTAATAGTCTCATGGTTCCTATATGAAAGAGAAAAATATGACTCCAATAGTCAGGTTTATTATTACTATCACTGTGCTACAGACTTTGTACGGGACTCCAAATGGCTTCACTTCGGCAACCCACAGTTAGTCTTAGAGATGGTAATCAGTCAGACTATGCTGTATTTGGAAACCCTGAAAATAGAGTATTCTGCATAAATATTTTTGCTTTAATTCAATATTTAAAGAAAATATCATAAAGCATTTCATTTATTCATTCATAAAATTTTGATGGAGAACTTAATTTTTCTAAGCCTGGAATTTAAGAGAAACGACACTCTCAGTGAAGAAAAATTTCTTGAGAAAGTACTAAAAATTTTGTTCATAGACACAAGCACAGTTACCAGTCTTCATGTATCCATTTTCTTGGTGTGCAAATCTTTTACCCTTATAGCAGGGCACTGTCACCATTGATTCCCTAGAAGTCCTAGTGGAGCTCTCAATAATGAGGACAGATTGTTGTTATGAACTGAATGTTGCTGTCCCCCCCAAACTTTCATATGTTGTATTTTGTCTAATCCTACGTGTGATGATATTTGGGCATGGGTCCTTTGGTAAATAATTAGGTTTAGATGAAGTCATAGGGATGAGGCCCTTGTAATGGGACTAGTAAGTATCCTTAAAAGAAAAGGAAAAAGAGAGGCCCCGAAGCTCTTTCTCTGTCTGAAATATGAGGATTTAGTGAGAAGGTGGTATTTTCAAGTCGAGAAAAAGGCTTTTACCAGTACCTGACATGATTTTGGACTTCCCAAACCCCAGAACTGTGATAAAAAAAAAAATCTGTTGTTTAAGCCAGCCAGACTTTGCATTGTGTTATAGCAGCTAGAGCTAAGACAATGACATTTGCATATTGATTAGCCATTTGGAAAGGGCTTTTCCATGTGTTGCTCTGTAGAATCTTAAAACGAATCTGGAATGAAAGATATCAGGATTCCAATTTCATAGATGAGAAAAAAAGTGTTAGAGAGATTAAACAATTAGACAAGGCTCTCAATGTCACAAAGAGGAAGAGGCAGGACTGAAAATCAAGTCTTCTCATTTTAAATTCAGTGCTTTTAGTACTATATTATTCCTAAAATGAAACTAAGGAAAGGTGTAGGGGAAATTGTGCCCTGATCTTTAGTATAAGACTCCCTTCTTGCTTGAGAGACCTGGAGAATCACGAGAATAGCATGTGAGGTCAGAAAACTGGCGTCCCAGAGTCAGTGCGTAAGTGAGGTGTGGTAGCAGCAGGCCTAACAGTTACGGGGAAGATTCTCCTGATTCCAAAGGTCTCTTGACCCTAGAGGCAGAGGTCTTGCTTAAGGTCTGCGGGTTTGCAAAAACAAGTTAGAGACATTCTGTCTGATACTGTCCATGTTCCCCCTTTTTAGTGCTGCTGTCTGATAAGTAACTTTTAACTATGTTTTCTTGCTTCTTGATAATAAATATGGACCCAAGGTTTGCTCAGGAGGGCTCCACCCAGAGTTCCTCAGTCCCCTGAAACAGACTTCGTGTCAAGCCTCTTCATTCCTCATGCCAAAGCCCCTTCAGAAAGGCAGTCTTAAGAATTTTTCTCACTAACATAAAAGTAATTATTATTTTTATCCTCATTGTTATCATTATCCCATAACTAACTATTAGCTGCTTTTGCAATTTTTATTAGGCCTCCAAAACCCAAAGGCTTTCTTTACAAAACCTCTATTTTTAATGTGCAGCCAGGCTGAGTGGATCTGAGATAATTATCACTATGTCCAGAAGCTATAGAAAAAGTTGTGGTGGGTTCTTATTCCTTTCAATGTGCACATGTAGGATAAAGTACATGTTCCAGTGGTTTCCTACTTTCAGGGCAGGAAGCATTATTGGCTTTTTTAGGGGTGTCAAATGGAGATAGCCAAAGCAACATGGGGTCATGTTTCAGAAAACTTAGCGTAGAAATAAGTGTGAATTTCAAGGCTAGATCATAAAAGGTATTGCATCTCCTGCTTGGACTCACGGATTGCTTGTCTTGGGGAAAAAGAGCTACCATGTCATAGAGACATTCAAGTAGTCCCATGGAGAAGCCCATGGAGAGATAAATAAACCAACTAGTCCCCACTAACTCACCAACCATATCAGTGAACCACCCTGAAAGTGCATCCTCCAGCCACAGTTAAACTTTCATACAACTGCAGCCCAACTGATGAAAGATCCTAAGACAGAACCACCTGGCCAAGTCACACATGAACTCAGACTTACAGAACCTATGAGAGGTAATACATGTAAATGATCATTGCTGTTTTATGACACTAATTTTGGGGGTGATTGTTTTGCAGCAATAGGTTAACTATGCAAACAAACTCTTTCCTGGCAAAAGCAGAATGAGCTCAGCTTTTCCTTTTGAATTTAGAAAGGTCATAATCTATTAATCCTTCCTACTTATTTTATAAATGCTTCCCTTAAGGCAGGTACAACAGAATAAAGACTCGTGGCAAGCAATTTGTTATGCCGCTTTAAATTATGTATGAAGTAATTTTGCTAAAGAAAAAACTAGTAGGTCTAAAATAATAATCTCCCCCCCAAAATAATAATCCCTATACTTTCCTACCACCCAAGGAGGGCTGCAAAGATCTTTTAGGAGTAGTCCATGGCACTCATCTAACCTTTGGCTTAGTTTTATCTAAACTGCACGATGCCACCAGGAGTAATGTTCCCATTTATACATACAGGTACTAAAATACAACAGAAATTCAGGATTTTAGTTGCAATGTCCCATTAGGCCTTAAGATAAAAATCCTAGTATCTAAAAATGTAGAATCTCTTTCTGTATACATCTATTTTGCATTTGTGTTGTCTCTAGCTTACTTTTCACATGAAATTCTTTATATTTACCTATCATCAATTTTATTCTATCATACAAAAGGAATAAAATAACCGTTTATATTAATTGGTTGATTCAATACTTATGTTCATTATGTTTAATTTTTAAAATGAATGAGTAAAATATTTAACCTACATCTTTCTCCTTAAAATGAAACATAATTAAAAAATAAGGCATTAGTAGAAAACACTATTTTTGCTCACAATTATGGCTACATCACTTTAAATGTTTCCTATTACACAATTACTTGAAAGATTAATTATTGCCTATAAATCAACTAATTTGGATTTTAAATATTATTTAAAAATATTTTGGTATTAATTTTCTTAATGAATTTAAAAATGAGATATATTAAAACAATGATTTCATGATAGAAGATTATTATAAATTTGCTACAACTTACAGAAAGATAAAAACATATACTTTTTTTCATAAGTAAAAGTTTTAATATATAAGTTATAATTGCTCTGATGGATCTCTGAAAGTCATTAAGCTAATAAAGGTCATTTCTATTACTTAATATATTATTTCCAGGTATCCTATATATAGGGCACTAATAAAAATTAAAATAATCATGAGATTTATATGTGAAGAAACACATGGTATTAGGAACCTTGCAGTGATGGTTAATTTTATGTATCAAATGGGCTAGGCTAAGGTATCCAGTTGTTTGGTCCAGTACCAATCTAGATATTGATGTGACAGTGATTTTCAGATATGGTTACCATTTCAATCAGTATACTTTGAGGAAAGCAGATTATGTCTATAATGTGCGGAGTCATCGTTCAATCAATTGTGATGACCTTAAGAGAAAAGACTGGAATCTCCAGAAGAGGAAGAAATTTTGCCTCTAGAATTTCCTCTGATTACCTTTGAACTGAAGACTACAACATCAACTCTTCCACAGGTCTCCATCCTGCCAGTATGTCCTACAGAGTTTAGGCTTTTCAGCCCCTATAGTCATAAGAGTCAATACCTTAAAATCATCCTCATCCTCATTCATTCACTCCTGTCCCTCTCTCTCCATTCACATGCACACACACAAATACACACATACACACCCCGCATGTACATCCTACTGGTTCTGTTTCTCTGGAGAGCCCTGACTAATACATTCACTATTCCTAGTAAATAACACTGAATAAAAGATCTATTATAACAAAACAACGATAATAATATATGTGTGGTGAAACTCTTGGTTTTGAAGTAGGATTGAGCAAGTGAGCAAGTGATGTTTTGCTTAAGCTGGTCCACCACGGTCCACTGGATCCAACTTTACTTTTTGAATTTGTTTTTTGAGAAGTTCTATTTATAAAAATTGATGTTTTATGAATGTTTTTCCCTAGAGGTTTAGTAAAGAAAAAGAGAAATGTCTATTTGTTGCTTCATTTAAAGAAAATGAAGTTCATTTTATATTTTCCAACTAACATATGGGTTCAATGAGCCCTTTTATAAACTGAAAATATGTTATACACTCTCAGTCATCTTAATTTTCCTGTATTTTGAAATGTTTTCCTATTTCATCATTGCTCATCAATTATTCCTAATTAGGCTAAAATAATTAAAATGATAAGTGAGAAGGATAAAATTGCATAAAAGAATGAGGCAATACTAAAATAAATCTTCATCTTTTTGTTTTGATATTGATTGCCCCAAATAGTGCATGTTTTTTCAAGAAAGTCTAAGAGGAGACTGGAGACACCATTTTTGAAATCCACTTTTAGCTTTCACTTAACACAGTTCAAATTCTCCCATAATGTCAAAGATAAGAAAACTGCCAGAGGAAGACATCTTATAATTATGAAACACAACTGAAGATAAATGCAAGGAGACAGAAAGCAGCATTCTAGAATCTAAGGATAATGGTGCAATTAATCATATAGATGCAATCTTAGATTATGAGTCTTCAGATGATGAAAACCTAGACGAATTTTCTCAAACAGAGAGACTGATTGTTGACCAATATATTTCTAGGGAGAGAAAGAAAATATGATATTTTAACCCGCTTATTCAATAGGTGGGACTTTACCACTCAATATATTTAGCTATAAGAACTTCAAAAACCCTCTTTTGCTAAAGGAAGTGGGACATACATCACATCATTTATGATGTTTGTGCGCCAAAATTTATTTGACGGCAACAAGAAGTTTTTGTACTTCAATTCTTATTAACATTTCCAATAAAGTGTTTCACTATCTCTTTGTTCTTCCTTCTGAAAAGAATCCGTGAAATAGCTCAGACATACCAAAATAAAATGGTACAGGATTCATCAGACCTAGACAGGAAATGGCCATTTTTCCTGCTATATTGAGGGCTCTATCAGAAACCTGATGTACAAGAACATAGTAATCTTTAACCCTCAGCTGAAGAGTTTCCATACTTCATCTAATTCAAAGTATCACCAGAAAGAAACTTATGTGATTTGAATGGTTATACTGCAGAAGAAAAAGCAAACAGTATAGCGCCTATAAATTCATTTATCATGGTATGTGTCTAAATACACCTAGAGTGCAAGTTGGCACTGGGGGACTAGTGCTACCTCTTCCTCATCATTCCTTATGTTTTTCACTACGTTCACTTTCCTTTTCACCTGGCATCCTTCCCCTGTGAAAGCTCATCCATTCTGGGTAAGTTCCAAATTAGTGTGCAAAAGTATCTTCGCTCCTGAAATCTCTACTCACATTTTCAACCATTTCTTTAACATCTCATTATGGCCACCTATCTGAAGCTTTAGCATGTCTACTTTTTCATTGATAATCAACTCCTTGTCCTGAGTTTGTCTGATTATGACACTGCCATCTTTGCAAGAACTCAATCTCAAACTCTTACTTAGATCTTAAGTTTCATACATGCAATCAATGTCAAAATCCTGTTCAATTTATTAATGGATCTACCATATGTTAAAATTTTTTTCTTCCTTTTCACTTCACTGCCACTGCTCTAGTTTGGACTCTTTTGCCTCCTAACTGGGTGCACTGAATTCATCTGCTTACTTATTTTTCACAACACACACACACACACACACACACACACACACATACACACAACACACTTCCATGTTAACAAATTCATCTGTCACATCATTTGCTGACATAGGTCTAATGTTTTCTGCTATTATCCCTTCTGGAATATGTAGTACCTTCTCTCTCCAGCCTCCTTCTGCTTCCAATGTCCTATTCATGACCAGATCAAATTGATCAAATGCTTCCTCCTGGAAGCATTCCAGGACCCCTCTTTCAGAGCCAATGTTCATTGCTTTTGTTCTTTCTCAACATTTTGTAATACTGCTCTACTGAGGTACTTTTCCTAGACTGCATTGCTTGAATATATTTGTCCAAACACCCACATTTGTTCGTGAGCACTTTTTTAAAACAAAGGCTGTATCTTATCCCACCCTGTATCCCTTCCATCACCTCTGATATTAGCTAGCACAAAGTAAGCATTCAAAATGTTTGCTGAACTGAACTGTTTGGTTGCCAGTGGCATCCTAGCACATGTACATTTTGAGAGGTGCTTGTAGCTATAACAGGTTGACAGCAGGTGCTAAATGTCAAAAGAAGAAAATTCATATGGTTGACTCCACTTCTTCTGAAATAACAACTCCACAATAGACAATACTTGAGAGGAAGATATTGGCTGGCATTTCATTAGCAATAGAGATTTCATAAAAATGTAGAGAACAGAGCCTTTTTATTTCACTATGAAGAATTTCATACGTTGGGCTGCAGCAATGAATGATGGCTTGAAAAATGCTGCTATAAAACTGTCAGTAAATTCAACAATCCTGTGAGAGCATTTTTATTCTCATATAGAAGAACATTCTCTCTTCTATGGCCCTGTATACCAGCTCTTTAAGCAATATGCTGCAAATTCATTTTCTTAATATTTATAAGACGTTACTAGATTTCTCAAAGAATTCTGGACTGGTTTGAAAATCTTTAGATGAAAAAATAATATCAAAGAAACAACTTGGCATTCTGTTTCTGAAGTCTTTCCCGTGGTTTAGTCAATAAAAGGCCTTATGCCCCTTTTCCTCACCCATCTTCCGTTCCTCCGCACCCAAGTTGTTTCATCATGACAATATGTACCGTTTAATGAACATCTAGTGTGTACCATTATCTTTACTTCAGAAACATCAAGGAATTTGACTTTCATGATCATCCTACCATCTTTAGCATTATAATTAGCCCCACAAGATAGTGAGGAAACCATGGTTTATGGCAGCGGTTCCCAACATTGTGGCACCAGGGACAAGTTTAGCAGAAGACAGGAAGCAGAGCTCAGGTGCTGATGTGAGTGATAGTGGGCAGTTGTAAGTACAGCTGAAGCTTCACTTGCTCACCCACTGCTTACCTTCTGCTCTGTGGCCTGGTTCCTAATAGGTCAAAGACTGGAACTTTTTTGGCATGGAGCCAGTTTCTTGGAAGACAGTATTTCCACAGACAAGGGAGGGGAGTGGGAGAGATGGGACAGAAGGGGGAGCTCAGGCAGTGATGCTGTGTAGTTCTGATCCATGGCCCATGGTTTGGGGGCCACAGGTTTATGGAAGTAAATTCACTAGCCCAAGGTCACACAGCTAGCAGATTAGATAGCCAAATACATAGAAGACAAAAGTGTAAATAGAAGCATTAATACTGATATTTTAAGTTCTCAAATAAATATTTCTTCCTATTTTTTTGACTAATCATCCTTTTCCATTTGCTGTGCCTCAGGCTTTAAAATTATATAGATGTGGGTTTGAATTTTGTTTATAGTGTGGGTTCCTCACTTACCATCTTCCTAAGACCTTAGGCAAGTTACTTAATCTCTCTGAGCCTCAGTTTTATGTCTCTAAATGAGAATAGATTCTAGGTTTATATATAGTGAATATTAAAAATGAAATAAATTACATGAATTTGTTTAATTCTATTTATATATTTTATTGCATCTTTTTCTGAAGCAACCTTCTCCTTTGGGTCTTTTAAATTTCTCTTTTTCTATGGGTAAAATAATCAAATAGCTATCTGAAAGCTCATTAAATGCTTTTGTACTAAGCATTCAAACCGCCCAAAAAGATTATAATTAAAATAACATGAACTCATATTCATTGAGTTTTTATTATGGCTTTGATCTAAGTGCTGTACAAGTATCATTCTATCTAATTCTCCCAATCCTTGAGGTATATATAAGTAATCCTATTTAATAGACAAGGAAACTAAGATTAGATAGTTTACTGAGATTAGTCATTTTGTTCAAGGTCACAAAGCTAATAAGTGGCCGGTGAAGTAGCCTTTACTCAAAACCTGTATGAGCTATTGCTGTATAACTTTAAAATGGTAGTAGTCAGGGTTATGGAGAGAGAAGATACAGAAGCAAGGCTCTTAAATACACATGTTAGAGAAGTCACATTAACAAAGAAATAAAGTGAGAAATAAAAGATAGTAGTTCCTTCTTTTCATATCCTTTTTACTGCTCTGTAAGGTATTATGTTATTATCCATTGCAATGTTAATGGGCATGAACTAGAGTTTTACATAATTCAGACACCTTCAAGGAAGGAAATTTATATCCTTCTAATCTTACCTACTTTTGGCCCCTGACCTAGCCCCTTTGCAAAAGAAAATGACCAAGAATGGTTGATAAATTGAGCAAAGAATTAAAGAAAAAATTGAACATAAGAAACAGCAAGGCGAATTTCTCATTTGAACTTAGAATAAGATTTATTCTCTTACCTAGATTATCATAACATGATTTCTATCAATATAATTACCTGAAAGCAACAGACACTATGGGAATAGATTTGTACAGTAGAACATGTTGGTTGTTTGCAGATCCAATTATCTGGGGTTTAGCATGAATATTACTAGTAAAGAGGAAGGGCTTTTTAGTGATAGAATGCAATAACTATGTATCGATTTTCTTGACTGTGCAAAGTTATGAGTTGGAATTTACCAAGGAGGTAAAAATGCTTCAGTACAGTATTATGCACATATTAAATATTTTTCTTTATTAAGCTGATTCTTTTAAAAATATTCTTAGCAGTTTCAGGGCAATAAAAAAGGAAGACTGCAATCATCAAATGAGAAAATACGATGTTATGAACAAGTATTTTATTTCTGTCCTTTCCCTGAAAACCAAATCTATACTAAGAAAAATTCTATTTTGAACGTTACTGAAATGTTGTAAGTATTGAATTTCCATCCCATTTCATAGATTTCAAATAGAGAGATAAACTG
Source organism: Arctocebus calabarensis (assembly GCA_963573935.1). NCBI lineage: Eukaryota > Metazoa > Chordata > Mammalia > Primates > Lorisidae > Arctocebus > Arctocebus calabarensis. The sequence goes on from CAUYON010118631.1 coordinate 52,519, forward strand.
AAGCATAGCAGGGCTGCAAATGACATTGTTTAGATAAACATTTCTTGTCAGAATAATCCTGGTACTAGTGTTAGAGGCTCTAGGCATATTTGGAAGTAAGATTCCAGCTCAGATTCTTAATAAGCAACATGTCATGTCTCAATAGACAACTGCTTTTAAGACAATGTTTTTCTGGACCATCTGGATCAGAATCTTCACATTATATTGCAAATATTTATAAAGGTATTTATTCCTAAAAGAAAACAGCTTAGAAAGGCAGAACTATTTAAGTCACTGGACATGAGCAGAGAGATACAAACTTGCCCCCGGTCACTTAATTTTAATCTCCATCATGAAAAATGTCAATCCAATATAAAAAGAAAGATTTTAAGGGATAAAAAAAATGTTTGGATAATATTGAATAGTTATTGTAAAATATATTAGTATTTTTTTTCCTCTTGGGAAAAATAGAAGTTATTTTTCATTAGTAAAATGGTAAATGACTTTTTATATAGTATGTATAGATTTGCATAAACATCTTTGCTAAATTTCCTATTTCTTAGGCAGGAAACAGATTACTTACTTGTGTCATAGCAATACAGTTTCATACAGAGTAAATCACTTACTAGGATTCATTCTTTTAGGCCATTGTGTTGCAACCTTGTGGAGGATTTCCAAAGTTCTAGTTTGGGAGGAGGATGTATACTTTGCTCTGGCCTTGCTTGTTATAACTTACATCAACCCAAAGAGTTTAAGTGTATTCTTCCATGTCCAAATTAGCTATGCCAGAGATTGACAAGTTTCTTACTAAACATGTTGCTCTTCTTCGGCTTAATACTGGACAATATTTTCCACTTCCTTTGCAGTTAAGTGTGGTCATGTGACAAGTTCTAGCCAACAGACTACATATATAATAATGTACATGACTTCCAGGCGCATGAAAAATTCCTATGAACAACACTCATTCCTCATCTGTCTGTTAAATGCACAGGACCATGATGCTATGGACACAAAAAAATGGAAGGAATTTGGGTCTATGAATAACTTTACAGAGGGCTGCTTATTTTTGATGGCATTAGAACAAAAAGTAAACTTCCACTATACTAAGCAACCAAGATTTGGAAATTTATTTGTTATACTAGCTACTGTTACCCACCTATACATTAGCATGTATCCAAATTCACTGTTTAATCAATAATAAAGAGTTAGAATTTCAAATTTTAATTGACAATCACTATGATTAAAAACGGAAATGTCTTTAGGAAGTTAATCAAAATATACATAATTTAAGACCAAAAAATTATTTAGTCCTAGTGATTAAGGTCATTAATAAAAATAGAAAAATAAGATGGGAAGTGCTAAACATAGTAGAAGCACATAGACTTTCAAGTTAGAAATAGACATTTGCAAATTTCCAACTTCTGTTTCTTGCTTGTTTTGTAAGCTTGGGCCATTTGATTAACTGTTCTTAGAAGGTGTTTTCTCATCTATAAAATGGGTATTATGAAATATAGCTCACAGGATCCTATAAAGATTTTATATACAGACATATACACACTCAACCTAATACTTATGAGGTACTCAAAAATAGTATCTATTATCACTAAGTATTTACTTAATATGTAGAATTATGACCCATAAAGCTTTGAAAACATTAACCTGTTACTCTGATTACTCTTCTTCCTCCCACAACATATGGGCAGCTCATATGAAATGGTAAATGACTTCATTTTCTTAGGGAAGGGCTAACATACAAGAATTATGAAGATACAGATTCAAGTTTTTGAGTTTCAAGAACCTTAGCCTGGTGAAAGACAATATCTGGAAGAAGAAAACATGACTGAAGAAAGGTTTTCTTCATTCCTATACTACAAAGATTCCTCTGGTTGGGGGAAGAGAAATAAGGCAGACTTGGAGAGTAGGACAAGGCAATTCAATATCAATGTGTGTCCCTGGAAGGAGGGTAGGTGGAGGAATAGGAGGAAACCAGGGAGATCTGACAGAATCTGACAGCAGAGGTGACCTGGGCTTCATTCCTGAGGCGACCTCCAAGGAAAACTAGATGGTGGGTAGTTTCCCATCTAAGCCTTTTCTTGACCCAATGCACACCGCCTGACACCACAGACAATGATTCTGAATCACTACGTATAAAGAAGAAAAGAGCATGCCCAATGTCTAGCCAGATGGGCTTTCCCAAAGTTTCTGCCCACCCCAGTATGCCATAAGGAATAGTACAGTGATTTCTGATATTACGCAGTGGGCCATCAAAGTAGCAGAGAGATAAGCAGATCTGATGGTGCCAGTACAGAAGGAATGAAAGATGGTCCAGGAAGCAACCACCTGCTTAGACCAAGAACCAAGGATATGAGGGAGAGACTGGATGCTAGCCCAGAGAGATGACAACAAAGGAGCAAAATATTGTGCCACACTATGCTTACCACGCCCACCACTCCATGTTTTGCAACTATACAAGCCCTGAACTGGTAGAAATTACATTTCTTCTATTCAGTGGATATATTCAGTTAACATTATGGACTGAAAATCTTATTCAGGAAAATAGTTATCATTTGTAATTTTTCCACAGTACTTTTACAAATGGGATGAGGGTATATGAACTTAAGTTGTTATTGAAACTTCTCATGCGTGTTGCCGTGAAGTATCCCATAAGACTTACTTCGATCTGTAATGATCACTCTAGCCTCTTGGTTGCCAGTCTTGTTTTTCAAATTCTGGGCAGCAGTAATCAGTTCTTCCAACTGGGGGCGCCTCTGTTCCAAATCCTGCAGCGTTGCCTAAAAGAACAAATATCACTTAATATCAGTGTTCTCTACCATTATACATTCCTTTCATGAAATACAAAGTAAAGTACAATTTTCAAACCAGCCAAAACACTTTTAGAAATAAAAAAGATGTTACTGGATGTAAATCTCTACTGCATAAGAGTTTATAGAAAACGATTTAACACAAAATGTGTTTCATTCTTAGATACTAAAATGCTTCAAACGAAAATCTTGATTATAGATTTGCTTTGCTATTTAAAAGCCTATAGAGAGTCATTTCAGAGTATCTGGGTTTACTTAAACCAATACATGAGTGCCATGAAGAAGAAACATAATTCCGAATTCTGACAAGAAAGATAGCTATTTAATACTTGTAATCTCACTCTGTGTGGTGTTAAAATTAAGGTGTATATTTATTTTAGAAACAGAAAAGGCACAAAAATGATTTAAGAGATATTCCTTATTTAATTTCTTTGTACCCCAAATTCCTCATCTGCAAAATGACAAGGTGAAGTAGACGAACTTTATCAGTCTTTCTCCAAAGCTGCCTGCCCATAAGCAGCACCAAACTCTTTTGTCCTAACCAGAATTAGTGAATTTGTACTTGAAAGGGGGAGAATCTTGTGTTTAAAAAAAATTCCCCACTTGACTTTTATGATTAGGCAAGTTTGGGAAGCACAAGACTAGATGTCAGTATTCAAATTCTTCTGTATTATATAAATTACTTTGATTTAGTTGCACTTTAAATAAAAAAATACCAAACTGAATAAAGCCATTAATTTTTAAAATCACTGAGGAATAGAAAATGATTTCCCTCCTTAAGCCTCTATTATTTCTTTCATCTTCATCTCAATAGAGAAATTTTATACAGAAATTTGTGAAAATTCAGGTATATCTGCCCTGTTCTGGTTCTAAAACTGAGACAAATCTCTTTCAATTGGGAAAAGTAAACATAACATTTACTATTAATTTACAACCACTACATGCTAGATGTTTTACCCATGTTTTTTCATTTTTACTCCCATAACTACTACACTAATAGCCAAGCAAGAAGTCTGCCTGATTTTAAATTTGGTGATTTTGCTACTTTTACATGAGGCCAATGAAAGTGAAGAGATGAAATGTGGTAGATGGTAATGTTTGTGAAACCTAGTTATCTACTACTCCTTTGGATTCCTGTTGATTTTTAAATGGTATTTGATTTTGGAAAGACTAAATTTTGATCATTCTGTATTTCTTTTGTGAAGAGGTAGTGAAATAGCTTTTTTGAGTTAAGCTAAATCCATTTGGTAATATTAAAATAATGGGAAAAAACATATCCAAATACAGTATGTCTATTTTGAGCATTTTTCTCTTTCTATATTGAAAAATTGGAGGGGTTAACTTTTAACAAATTTTCCACATTTGTAAGTTGCGATTGCTTAGAAGAAAAATCCAATTTTCAGGTTTCTAACTTTTATGGTTTCTTTACACAAAAGGGTGTTTGAAATATGGAACAAATTGCCAAAGACAGCTATTGAAGTAAGTGGCATAACTCAGCTGGAGAGTACTGAACAAATTTTAGAGTAAGAACCATATATGGTGACAGGTTTTATGAAATAAGATGCTTTTCAGGATTAGAACGTTTAATTCTGGTCATCTGTAGCATAGCAAGCAGAAAGGTTCATTTGGAATTGCCTACTCTAAAATTTCTAAATATGTAGTATATTCAATATACTTTTTAAAACAGACTTACCCTGAAACTTTAGATTAATTCACATTTCCACTTCAAATTTAACAAAGAATTTAAAAATATACATAGCTAACAAAATATACAAATTGATTCATTTATTTTTTATTTTTTATTTTTTTTTATCGAATCATAGCTATGTACATTAGTTCAATCATGGGGTACAGTGTGTGGGATTCACATACAATCTGAGATACTTTCATCAACCTGATTGACATAACATTCATGAGATTTTCTCATTTACTATGTGAAAACATTTTTGATCCATATTTAGAACCCTTCAAATATGGACCACAAGTGTGATCTCACCCTTTATCCTCTCTCCCTCCTCCCTCTCCCTCCCTTTCCCTCCCTCTCCCCTTTCCCTGTCTTCTTCCACTTTAATCTTAGTTTTTTCCTACTAAAATGGTGATCCCAGTCACTGTCTTGTAACAAATAGCATCTGAAGATGAAGCATATGGCATAGTAGCTGATATACTAGGTCTGACAATTAAGTTTGTGGACTTGCCTCTGTGTGGCATATATTGGCAGCACTGTACAGACAACTTGAAGGTTTCATAACCTTAGTATATCAGTGTCTCACTGCTGTGTTCACGTTGACATGGACATGTGAGGGTTTCTTGCTGAGTGGTGTTCATTATTGTCATATGTTTTTGAGCCCTGTCATGAGAAAAGCAAATTGAATTAGAGCAATGGATCAGACATTGAATTTGGCAATAGTGTAAGTGAAATCAGGGACGTGTTAGTCCAAGTTTATGGGGGATAATGCTAGGAAGAAAATTGCAGTGTATAAATGGACTAAATGTTTTTCCGAGGGGAAAGCATCACTGATGAAAAGAGGTCAGTATGACCAGTAAGGTGCAGAACTGATGAAAACATTGCAAAAACAGTGAGGAAAATCTTCAGTGAAAAATCTTGGCATGAGAAAGGTGTATGCAAAAATGGTCCTGAAGGAGCTCACTGATGAATCAAACAAAAGATACTTGAGTTTTCTGAGACCTTCTGGAGAGGCAGGATGATGTTTGGGCCACACCGTCATTGGTGATGAGACATGGGTCTACAAACATGACCCTGCAACTAAGTGTCAAGTGCACAACGGAAGTCAGCCAATTCTCCATGACCCAAATAGTTCCATCTGTCAGTCCGAATCAAGAGTCAAAATGATGTTGCTAACTTTTTTTGATATCAGTGGGATTGTTCCTTATGACTTTGTATTGACTGGACAGTTAACCAAGTTCACTATTTGGAAGTGCTGAAAAGGCTGTGTGAAAAAGTTAAATGGAAAATACCTGACTCTTTGCCAACAACTCATGGCTCTTGCACTACTACAATGCATCGGTTCACTCAGTACTGTCTACGAGGGATTTTTTAGCCAGCAAACAAATAACTCTATTCAGCCATCCATCCTCCTTACTCACCTAATCTGGCCCCTAGTGACTTTACCTAAAGGAAATATTGAAAGAAAGACATTTTGATTACACTGGGGCCATCAAGGGTAATATTATGGCAGCTCTGATGGCCAGTTGAAAAAATGAATTAAAAAATTCCTTTGAAGGGTGAACTAGGCACTGGCATCAATCCATGGCTTCTCAAGGGGAGTATAGAGTTATTTAAAGGTGACTATAGAGTTATTTAGCAATGAGGTACGAAGAACCTTTTCTAGGATGAGTGCATGACGTTCATTGTCAGATCTTGTATATCACTTGCTCAATAAATGTTGGTGCCTTCTCTCTTTTTCAGAAGTCAAAGCATTTCCTCTTTATTTAAATGCTACTCACCCTTTGGGCCCTAGGGAAGTGATAGAAGTGAAAGCTGATTATTTCAGAAACAAAGTTTTGTATTATAGGTGTGGTAGGTATAATAATGCTCCCCCCCCCCCAAGATGTCTGTGCCCTAGCCCCCACAACCATTTTAGGTTAAAGCACAAAGAGAATTCAGGTTGTAGATGGAGGCAATGCTGCTGATCATTTGACCTTATTATAGGGAGAGTAGAGCCAGGTGGGTTGTGTGGGTCTCTTGTTCTAGCCACTCGGGAGGCTGAAGCAGGAGGATCAGGAATTTGAGGACTGTCAGAGCAATGTAGTAAGACCTCATCTCTTAAAAAAAAAACCAGACAGGGAGATTAAATTAATATAGAGAGACTATCTTGGATTATCTGGTGTCTGGATGGACCCAATGGAGTCATAAGGATCCACAGAATTAGAAAAGGCAATCAGAAGAGAGAACCCAAGAGATGGTATTATGAGAAGGACTCAGCCTCATACTGCTGGAAGAAGGAAGAGCCAAGGAATGCAAACGGCCTCTCAAAGCTGGAAAAAACAAGCAAGCAGATTCTCCCTGGAGCCTCCAGAAGAAACATAGCCTTGCCCAAAGGTTGATCTTGGCCCCATCAGACCCATTTTAGACTTCTACAGAACTGTTGTTTAAGTCACTGCATTTGTGATAATTTGTTATAGCAGCAACAGGAGACTAATACAATTGGGATGCTGAAGGAAACTGCAAAAATTATGTTGTCCAACCCATTCACTATATAGACAAGGACTCTGAAGTCCAGTGAGGTGAGAGTGACCAGGAAGGAATACGTGTGGTCTGGGGATGGATGCTTAACTGGGCTGTGCCAACTGGCCACAGTGACTGCCAGTGGATTCTGCAAGTCCAGGGACGCTCTGTTCTGACAGCTTTTAGGGGTTCCCTAACAGATGACAGCTGAAGAAGAAAATGCACAAACTCATCCTATGGAACAATTCTGAATTGTCTTCAATAATTATCTAGTTTGTTCTGAATATGATCCTTCTAGACCTGTGTAGGTGTGAGGTCTGAAATTTTAGGAATCAGAGGCATGCTTTTCTGTCTCTCAGCCAGTGCTGTGCAGATGACTTGCCCCTGTGCCTACTCAGGGGAGGCTTTGCTGCCTGGGCTTTGTGCCTCCTGCCAGGTGCATAGCCTCTATTTCAATTTGCAGCAGCAGCAGTGAAGGGATTTTGAAGGCTGAGGCTACCTAAAAACTTGTCCATGGGCTGGACCAAAGTCTTTGGCAATGCCATCACTCACTAAGCTATTCTGTGAGCCAGCCATCCTGGCTCCATCCATCTGGGTGTCAGGAGCAGCTCAGTAGTCACCACATAAAACTCGTACATAAAAACTTGCTTAAGCTGTCATAGAAAATTGATTTCTGAGCCCCCATGAGGTCTGATATGCCTGATTTTATTCAATACCTATCCTGTTATCTAACAAAGAGGCCAGAATTGCACTGTAACGGGGAGGTGAAGAAGGGGCTTTCACACTTCCCAAGGCCACAGATGCAGTTCCTGCCTGCTTGGTGGTGGAACTCACTACTTGAGAATTGTTTTGTCTGTGACATTAGGAAACATTAGTGCTTCTCTATTTTTTCACAATTCTGGATTCCAAGCAATAAAATTTTCTCCAAGAATGTCATAATACTTCCCACCAAATTGGGAAAAAAAAAAAAAAAAAAAAGGAAAGGAGACAAAAGTCTTAAAGCATAGAGGGAAGTGAAGTAATTTAATCAGACGTCAGAGGATGAAGCCTTTTCATTATGTATGGTTTTAATATCCAGAACAATGCACTATTAGAATGGGGATTTTAAAAGCATCAAGCCAAAAGCATAGAGTTTTCACTCACTCTCCCTCCTTGTACTGGTAATATGTGGTTTTGACTCAAGCTGATTTTTTCCCCCAAAGATGCTGTATTTCTTCCACCAATCATTTCATTTTGTCCCTGCATTCATCTCTTTCCTAGATTCATGGGTACATTCAGAGGGAGCATCAGGGGTTTAACATGAGAGAAGAGAAAGAAAGGGAAGGAGGCATTTAGATCACCCTCCTGGTGGGAATGTGGGCAACGATCCCGAGTGTCAGTTGGTGTCAACTGGTGGTGTCAGTTCACCACCTCTTAGAAGCAGGTTTTATTCCTTTGCTTTTCTTCCCTCCTTTTACTGCTTGGTGCCAAGGTGTCAGGGAGCGCTTGTTTGGAGTCAGGGAGCCCAGTTTTCTTCTGCCTTGCTCTTCCACAGGGGTTCAGCTTTCCTTCATCATGGCAGAATGTGGGGTAAGGGCCTTAAGAGACTCCTAACTTTGGCATGACCCTTGACTTTCACTTCTGTCCCTTGGTCCTTGGCAGAGTTGTCCAGTTTCCCTGCAAACGGCTAGCAGTTCCACATGGCCTCCCTGGGTCCTGGCTTGTTAATTATGCTAGAGTTTCTAAAGCTACATATGGAAGTGGGGTATTCTAAGTAGAAATAGAGAAGGATATTTCATACAAGATTATGAGTTGAATGGTGTCCCCCTCCCCATAAAGATTTTGAATCCCTAACCCCCAGTAGGGAGGTGACCTTATTCGGAAGTAGGGTCCTTGCACCTGACCATGTTAAGATGAGGTCATCAGAGTGAGCCCTGATATATGCCTATTATTTTTAAAACGGAAGGGGACTGTGGATCCAGAGAGACATGCCTAGAAGGGGGCACTGAGCAGACCCACATCTCCCACAAGCCAGAGAACACCTGCGGTGACTTGGAGCCAGAGAGAGGCAGGAACAGACGCCCTGTCCTGCAGAGCTCTCAGACGAGCCGTCCCTGCTGCTGTACCGATGTCAGGCTTCCGGCCTCCAGAACTGAGTAAAGGACAATGCATTCCTCTCCTTTAAGCCACCAAGTGAGAGGTACTTCATCAGGGAAGCCTCAGGAAACTAGCACAGCCATTAAATGGAGATGTGAAGGATAAATAGGATTCTTTCAGCGAACAAGAGGGCACACACCTTGGAAAGGGGAACAGCTCAGGCCCAGGCATGGTGGTGGGAGAGGGTGTCTGCACCAGAGCAGTGATGGACGGTTGGTAAGGCTGGACCTTGAGAATGCTGGTGGGGCTGTGAGGCAGGTGTGGACAGGTAATAAAACTCACCCCGCTTCTTATTCTGAGAATTGAAAGCAACTCGAGAGTTTATGTGGGGCGGGGATCGGGTAACATGCTTTGGACCGTGCTATATTCTGGGAAGAGTCTGTTGGAAAGAGATTTGAGATTGAACTGGAAAGAGGATGGGAAGCAGAGACTGAAGACAAGCACCGTCACCGGAGGTTGTGTTTTCTGGTGGTCCAGGTGGGTGTACTAGATGGGGGTAGGGGAGACGGGATGTAGTCTAGAGATTACAGCACCTGGGGATTAACTGAACTGGGAGGCTGAGGGTGGAGGGCGTGTGGCACCTGGTTTAGGGTCCTCAGAGAAGAATGGTGCCTTTGAGAAGAGAAGGGGGAAGTGGAATGGAGGATTTGTTGAATTTGGGTTGGACATGTTGAATTCTAGGTGCCTCTGGGATATTGAAAAGGATATAACTGTCATTTGGGGGGTTGGGCATTCAAAGGAAAATTTTGAGTTGGGCATACAGAGTCATCGCTCAGAGGTGGTGATCAAAGCCTGGAATGAGGATACAGCCATCAAAGAAAATACATAGAACACGAATAGCAGAGAGCTGAGGATGAGGCCTCGGGAGCACTAACATTTAAGGGGTGGGAAAAGGGAGAGGCCCAGGAAAGGACCCTGAGATGGAGCAGAGGGAAGAGACCAGGGAGAATGCCACACGGCAAAGTTGTTAGTTCATTGTAAACACAATGTGTGCATAAGTATTATTTGCCAATTAAAAACAAAATTTAAAGGTCTCACACATATGTTGCAGAGAACTTGAAAAATATGAAAGTGAATAGAAAGAACACGTTTAAAGAAAAAAGAGAGGAAGAGAGAGTCAGTAGGAATAAATGCAACAGAAGAACCCGATTTGCAAAAGCATCAAAGTGTCTTCAAATTGGACACTTAGCAGGCTACAGGCAGCTGGAGTGGGAGCAGTTTCAGAATGGAGGAGGGGGACAGAAAGAAGCCTGGGAAGGTGCAGGGACAGGGTGGGAAAGCAGAACTTGGAGATTTCAAGAAACATGAGTGCAAAGGGAAAGAAAGATGAGAGGTCGAAGCTCTATGTAGAACACATGGCCATGCACAGGGGAAATCGGAAGAGTGGACCAAGTGCAGGGGGCACTGTCCCCTCTGCCCTTCCTTCACATTCACAGTTGTGGGAATGAAAGCACCTCCCTGTGCCCACCATTATTATTATTATTATCTTGCTCAAGTAGGTCTAGACTTAAGTCACAGGCTGTATGAGCAGGGCCCATGACAGGCATCACCGTGGGTGTGTTCTCTCTCTCCTGGTGCAGGACACCCAAAGTTCAGTGCATCGTCTCGAGTGGCTGCTCCCATCTGTGGCAACAGGAGAGCCCGGTGGCAGAGAAAGGCTGCCATCGACACGGAGAAGAACGAAGCACCAGGGCGGCCCACAGGCATTGTATGGGTAATGACAGAGCTAGAATGCAGCTGTCAGGATCTTGCTTGTAAGAGAACTGTATTGTTTTGATAAGTCCTTGACTCGGCAGAGCTGTGGAGCAGTTACATTGCCTGTACAGAACCTATCTTGTTTTCTCCTTATAGGGTTTTACAGAATGAGGGCTGACCTTGCAAAACAGAGATTTCCCATTCAAAGCTTGACTTTTTCAATCGTTTCCCAATGAATCATGAACACAATTAGTTTCAGAATTCAATATCTTTAACAGTCTGATGGAGGGAGCTATTCCAACTTGCCCTCCTTCTCTCCTCTCTGCATCTTGGAGTTTCCAGTAAAGAAGGGACTGGGTATCATGGAAGGACTCAGATTTATTAAATGTGACACGAAGAGCCTTCATACGGGTGTCTCATACAGTTGTCACACCATGTTTGCAATACAAGTATCTATCTCTTTTTATTTTCCAGACAAGGGATTGGCCTCTCGGAGAAACTATAACTTATAAGTGAGAGAGCTAGGATTCAGTCCAGCTAAGTCTCTCTCCATTCTTTCCCCACCTGCCTGCTGTGTCTTGCTCAGCAGTTTGTAAGTCAAGATCTATGCAAAGTCTAGGAAAGGACCCAACAAATATGTAAAATGTTTCTTATGCATGAAGGGAAATCTCTTGCAGAACAATCTGATTTCATTTGAAATAGAGGAGACTCTGGACATTATGTGGTTTCAGAATAGATTGTGTGGTGCCGATTGCAAATCCTGCAGAAATTCCAAGAAAGGAGGAATCCCTGTGGGCACTCTAATCAGAATGACTTCCTGGAACAAGTGAAACTTGAACTTGGCTTTAGAGAGTGGAGAGACTGAGAAGGTGAATAGGCCGTTTTACAACAGATGAACTCTACAGGCAAATCGAAAGATGGGGTGCAATAGCAGATTTCCATGACATACTGAGGAAATTGGCTGGACCACAGCAACGATGAAATCATCAATAGAGTTTGGTTAATTAGGTCTATCCAGAGCTGTGGAAGCCCAAGATGGCAGCTCATGGGGAGTAATTGCAGAACTTGAACAGGGAGCTTGAACATGAGCACTCCATGGGGACTCCTCTTGAGCTGGACTATGTGGAGGGTGGAGACAAAACATAAGCCTGACAGGCTGAAATTCTCAGAACTCAAACACAGAGACTAGAAGGCAAAGACTGTAAAGACAAGAGGCAGTATTTCCTGTCCATGTGCTGTGCTTGCCCACCCATCTTTCAGGGCTTGCCTCAAGTGCACCTCCTCCCCCGGCTGCCTTGAGTGGCTGCAGTTTCTTGTGCTCCAATTCTAGTTACTTTTAAACTTGTCTCATCACAGCTTGGACTGTGAGCTGAGAGAAAGCAGAAGATGGATCTTGTTCATCTTGTGAAAGTAAAGAATTGGCAAATGTATAAGTCCAAGTATCCATTTGCATCAAGCACTACGCTTGGTGCCAGGGATGCACAAATTTTTATTGGACTAAAGAGGGAGGGCTGGATGCCTTAGAGATCCCTCTGTAGGATCCTGTGGATTTATGGTGGCTGTGGGCAAGGGAGAGATAAGCCTTCCAGGGTTAGAGCAAGCATTGAGGGCCAGCAAGCATGGGATGCTACAGTCCTACCATGGGAACTAGGTGGTACTTGGAGGGAGTGCTGGCTGTTGGGCTGTCTGTCCGCAGAGGAGCCTTCTGTGGAGGAGCCCTTAGGTCACACTTGGGTCTGTTGGAGAGGGCATAGTTTTGCCTGCTTCAGACTCCTACTCTGTGAACAAGGCCATGGTGGCTGCTCACCTGCTGTGAAGAGCCAGATTGCAGAGTGGAGATAAATTGGTTACTCTTCAAATTTATGGAGCAGACCTGATTCCTTGCAATGTTCTATTGATTTCAAAAGCCTCAGTGAATGAAATTTCCTAAAAAGCCTAGTCTCTGAATTTAGGTTATGTACTGGTAAATTCTTGGGTTTTTAAAAATTGTTTGTTTGAGCTGATCATGCTCGGTTGCTTGGGCTGAGTGCCATGTTGTTATCATAGAAGGGGAGCTTCACCATGCTTGGTCGTTTTTTTGTTTTTTATTTTTTTATTTTTAGTAGTGATGGGGCCTCACTCTTGCCTCGGCTGGCCTTGAACTCCTGGGATCAATCATTCTAGCCTCTCAAAGTGCTAGGATTACAAATCTTATTTAATGACTGAAAATGCCAGAAGTGTCTGTGCAGAGATAAGGTAAGTAAAAACAGGACAAAAAGGCATTTCTCTCAGGCATCTTTCATGCTGTGCAATGCCTTACCTCATTTAAAGTTAGCTATTGAAATAAGAACGGAAAAAACCAAACTTCTCAAGCACTAACAGTCTGCCAATGTTGTAAATTCTCAAATGGACATCATGGGATTGGAATCTACTAGGAGGCATGTGCTCAGCATGTTATAGGTGTGTGACAATTTAGAAACACCTCAAGGAAGCTGGATGACTCAGAATGTTACTTCTTGTGCTTGCATCAGCCAACACACTTTTGTGGAAAGTAGGCATGTTGAACCGGAGAGTGCATATTTCAGTCTTTGAATGCCAGGCTAGTTCCACACATTAGTCTTTAAAGTTTACTAATCCTGTTGATTTCATACAAGCTGGTTTACATGAGTGCACTTTTGCTGAATGAATATATTAGCTCATGTTGCATTATAAGGCCCCTTTATCTGACAATTGCACCTGCCACCAGGTATCCTCAATTTACTTAACTGAAGATATTTTTCTGAGGTTATTTGTTTTTCTTTCTAGGGTTAAAGGTTCTGCACAATTTTCCTTTTTTACTCACATCTGCAGAGGTTCTCAGAATGCCTACAAATGAACACTGCATGCACTGTTTTAAAGTCTTAGGTGATTTCCCCTCTGGGGCATATACATTTACTTCTTAAGGTCTTGTAATTCCCTTGAAAATGCACATTTACTCATAGTAATAAAATTTTCTTCCAGCTATATATTTTTCTGCATTACATCATCTCATTAAGTACTAGAATCACTCAAGCTTGGATTTCCCCCAAAGATTGTGGGAAATTTGTGACTGGCTCCATGAAATGAGCTCTTATTCCGTGATGGACTAAAAATAGTTGTACCAAACCACAAAAACATATTGAAAGTGACTGAGATTAATGCCTTTCTTCTGTGTTCAAGAGCTATTACTGGGGAGTGAGAAGGAGCCTCAGAGATCATCTGGGCCAATCTCGATAAGAAAACTGAGTCTACAACAGGTAAAGTGAATTGCTTATAACACACAATGAGTCCTTGGCACCTCCAGCACTGGAACTCACATCTTTGGATCCCCTACTGTGAAGAAAAAAATGTCCAACTTAGATGTGTGGAAGATAGGAGGGGAGGTCTGCGATCCTCTGGATTTGGATTAGAATTTCAACTTGATTATTTACTAGCTGTGTTGACTCTCAGCACGTTTTTGTCTACTCATCTATAAACTGGCTATAAGGGTAGTGACTCCTCATGGAATTGCTATGATGAGTAAATAGCACCATATACACAAAGATATTAATTCTGTTTTTTTAAAATATGAAAATAAGTATAGGGCAAAGATTAAATGTTTATATTATTAAGATGAAGCCATCTGAGGGAAAACTAATTTCCTTCCATGAATAACTGTTTGGAAAAGGAATACATAGTAAGTGTGGGGAAATTTAACAGACATTTTTGCTGTCATTGTGCTATTTTGAATTGACAGTACACAGGTCGTCATACTCTAAATGTTTGATCCTGCAATTAGGGAAGGTTGCCACTAGGTGGCAATGGTTTCTCGGTCACAGTTCTAAGAATTCAGTCACCAAATGGATGATGAGGGGTGAGGAAATTGGGATTTGTTCCCATTCACATCCATTCTGAAGTAGATCTCATCTTCTCCCTCTACACACATTTATTACAATACGGTAATTTACAGGACTTTGAGGTCAGATATACGTTGGTTTGAAATCCTTCTTCCACTTCCTAGGTCAGCTTCTGCAAGTCTTTGTGTGCCAACATCCAGATCAAGAAGTACAATTATCAGCACCCCAGATGCCTTTTCTACTGTTGATTGGCCTTTGGCTTGTTTACAGTTTTTGGCTATTAAAATAATGATTCTAGTAATATTCTTATAATATATTTTTGTGTTCATGTGTGTGCAATTCTTTGTGTGTGTATATAGGAGTGGGACTAATAGGCCACAAGGTAGGCACAGACACAGCTTTAGTCCATTTGAGAAAGCATTCTGGAGTGGGTGTATTGGGGCATACTTCTATCAGGTGTCTGTGAGACTCCCAGTTGCTCAGCGTCTTTGTTAATAAGTGGTATTATAACATTTATAAAGTATTTTTTAATGTTCTAGCAAATGTATAGTGATATCTCATTGTGTTTTTAACATGCACTTGATGGCTAATAGTGTTGAGAACCTTGTCATATGTATCAGCCTCATGAATATACTCTTTGGTAAAGTTTCTGTTCACTGTTGCCTGGGGTTGAGCAGGTACCTATTGTCTCTCTTTGTAGCAGTTGACATGTAGGAGTTTTTTCTGGATAAAAGTCCTATTCTACCATTTTGTGGTTTGCCTTTCACTCTTTTTTTTTTTTTTGCAGTTTTTCGCTGGGGCTGGGTTTGAACCCACCACCTCTGGCATACGGCGCCGGTGCCCCACTCCTTTGAGTCACAGGCGCTGCCACCTTTCACTTTCTTAATGGTGTCTTTTGATGGATAAGAAGCCTTAATTTAATGATGTTTGATTTGCCAATCTTTCCCTTGGTTTGTGGGGTTTTTTTTATGTTATTTTATTTTTTGTTTTATATTTATTTTGAGACAGAGTCTTACTCTGTTGCCCTGGGTAGAGTGCTGTGGCGTCATAGCTCACAGCAACCTCAAACTCTTGGGTTCAAGCAATCCTCCTGCCTTAGCCTTCCAAGTAGCTGGGACTATAGTTGTCTACCACAACACCTGGCTAGTTTTTCTATTTTTAGTAGAGACAGGGTCTTGCTCTTGCTCAGGCCCAGTCTCAAACTCTTGAGCTCAAGAGATCTTCCCACTTGGGCCTTCCCAAAGTGCTGGGATTTTAGGTGTGAGTCACCGTGTCTGGCCTGTGTGTCTATATTTTAAAAGAAATATTACCTACCCCGAGGTTATGCAGTTCAGTCCTTGAGGCTGAAGATAGCCAGGTGCTAACTGGCTTAGGCAAATTACTTGATTAACCCCAGTGGTGGAGGAGATGGTATGATCCTGATTGGATGACAAATCAGGCTCCATTCAGGCAGTAGTACTGAGTCAGCTTTCCCCAAAGCACAAGGGCTTGGTGAGGGAGTCAGTGGATCTGAACTAGAATTGGGCACTGCTAGCGTGGTAGAGAGAGGAGTGAGTGCTGAATGGATAACCACCAAAGCCACTCACGACCCCATGCACCAAGAAGTTGGAGTCCAGAGGGAAGATAAAATTAATGACCTTTAAGGGTTTCCCTGAGGAGCACTCCAGACATTAGTACACACACTCTGATTTTAAATTGTATTAAATTTCTTGTTTGTCCATCTCCTGACCACTTACCACCCTCAGCTTGTGTACATACCCTGTGACCACATCACAAGCTCTGCACACTGACATTATCCCCCACTGTTGCCTCTGCTCTCCCAGGATGGATTTCACTCTCAGCACCACCAATTGCTCCTAATACTTTCGGGGAAGATTGCAGGTTTGATCAGTGGCCTGAAGTATTTGAATCACCACAATAGATTGAGGGTTATGATGGCAAGAAACTGGAGAGCCCTAATTTATCCTCTCCTACCTTCCCACTGACATAATTACAAAAATATAGAAGGAGATTCAAATTTCCAATAGAGTTGGAAACCAGAAATATTACTTAATAACTTACTAGTAGCCAGAAGAAATTTCAACTTCGCAGAACTTAGAAGAATTCCCAAGAAACAAAGTAAGGCCATATAGGGAAAAAGGGACGACAGGAAATTCTTTCATCATTATAGAATCTCTTTCTCTCTCCACTGACTCCTGGGCTACAAATTCCAAATAATGTTAATGGAGAGGAGAATTTGGCAACTGGAAAAAGTGAGGAATGAGTGCAAAGAGGAGACTAAGTTTTCCACTCAGTGCTTTTGATGAGGAGCTATGAGACAACCAGGAGGTCCTTCTTTAGGTTAAGTAACTTGCAGTCAGGGAAAGTGGGCTCTGAATGGGCAGAGAGGCGGAGAGACAGGGATGGGGGCCAACGCAAAACCACACACACTTTTTATGAGCAAATACCAAATCCCAGAGGGCTCCCTGATCAAAGGCTTGAACATGGAAGAGAGAAAACACGAGACTCAAGAGGCAGAGGAAGAGTGTTCCTGGAAAAAAAAGTATTATAGGCAAGAGTAGAAAATTTTAGAAAATATCTAAGTTGAGCTCAATAAACCTTAGGAAGCCAAGGCTGAGATGAAAATGCAATAGGCTTTGATGAAAAGGGAGATTATTGTGATAAGGAAAGCTTTTAAGGAAACTAAAATTTAATGACTTTCTTAAATGGGCAATAACAGATCTGGAAGCAAAAACTTATAGAGAATACCCAGCATATTGGGTTCTTTTTTCAATTTATGTGGTTACCAGAGTTGATTCCACATCCTGTATCCCTCCCACCTCTGGACAGATGTTTTCAGTGGTTCAAAATTTACTTTTGAAATGTATATTTAGTCTCTTTTAGTAAAAAGAAAATTTTAAATTAGTTTCCTTCTTTACTATTTTGCCTGTTCAAAGAGACATACCATCAAGGAATTTCAAATGCGCTATTAAAATTTCTCCGAATGCTAATCAGTCTGGCTTCTTTAGCTGGAACACATTCTTCTTAGCAAAGTATCTCAAGAATGGAAGAAAAAGTATCCAATGTATACAGCTCTACTATGAAGCTAA
>CAUYON010118632.1:0-28418 GCA_963573935.1 Arctocebus calabarensis
AAGTCTGAATATATTCCATTGGATTTGGGTATCGTATGACTCATGATATTGGTAGGAACAATAAATCTCATGAATGTTATGTCAATCAGGTTGATAAAAATATCTCAGATTGCATGTGAAGCCCGCACACTGTACCCCATGATTGAACTAATGTACACAGCTATGATTCAATAAAAAAAAAAGAAAAATAAATAAATTATATTTTAAAGGTAGAACTCAGTTCTCAGTTTTCAGTGGGCTGTAAAGAGCATGGAAATAGGTGAAAAGTCTTTTCAAAGTTTTGCCTAGAGATAAATGAGAACAAAGCGGTAAAAGAGCAAATCTCCAGAAAAGGCTTTTCTTTGTTTTTTGTTGTTTTCTTTTTTGGGTATATTTGATGGAAGACACTTGTTCATGTTTTTGTGGTAATAACTAAGAGCTAATAGTGGAGAAAAGATTAAACATATAAGTGAGAAGAAGGAATTAGTAGTAATAGAACACTGAATAACTCTTGAATAAATTTTCACTGGACATCTTACTTTTGTTTTAGTTAAATCTGAAGAATGAGAGTTTGATGGATGAAAACATACATAGTACACTTTATTTAAATACTCTCTACGTTTTCTTTCTCTTTTCCTTTTTTTTTGAAAAATAGTATTGCCCACTTTATTTAAAATTAGTAAGGACAGGAACAAGACAAGGTGCTCACTGTCATGACTTCTACTTCACATAGTACTGGATGTTCTATCCAGAGCAATCAGGCAGGAGAAAGAAATAGAGGGCATCCAAATCCAGAAGAGGGGGTTAAACTATCACATTTTGCTGATGATGTGATCTTGTATCTAGAAAATCCCAAAGACTCCATCAGGAGACTCCTAGATTAAATAAATTCAGTAAAGTCTCAGATTATAAAGTCAGTGTACACAAACAATAGCATTTTTATATACCAATAACAGATAAGCCGAGAGTCAAATCAAAGACTCAATACCATTCACAATAGGTACAAAGAAAATGAAATAATTTGGAATGTATTTAACTGAGGAAGTGGAAGATTTATACAAGGAGAACTATGAAACACTAATGCAAGAAATTGCAGATAACACATAAAAATTGAAAAACATCTCATACTCATGGATAGATAGAATAAATAGAAAAATGTCCATGATGCCAAAGTAGTTAGTAAATTAAATGATAAAATACATATAGGAAAGTCTTTCTAAGAATTGAAATTATAAATGCTATTTAACTTTATCAATAGTACTGAGACTATTTCATAGAACAATCAAAATAAATGTATTTCAGAATTTTACTTAAAACATTATGTTGACTGTGTTGTATAGTCAGTGACTGAAAGAATAGTCGATACAGTGAGAACTGGTAACAAATCTAGATTTCTAGAAATATTTTCCAGAAAAATTCCTAATACTCCCTCTCCCATTAAGTTTATTAACTTTCTGAAAGACAACCTGAAAGGAATTTTCTCGTATCACTAGTTTCTAAATAAAAACAAACAACAAAATAAGGATAACAGAAAAGATTTCTTGTGAATCTGAGAGAATAAATGGTAAAAATTCAGTAGATAACAGAAACTTGGAATGTTTTACTATTGAAAATTCTAAACATAAATATCATGGTGTCAAGACATTGTGAATTGGATGGTATTGTCATGAAAAGTTGCGGTTAGTTCCTGAACCTGGTGGTGTCTCTCTCAGTGGTCACTTGATGGAGGTGCTGAAGGGGAGGCTCAGGTCCCAGGTAATGATGGCAATAGTGGGCTCTGAGGTGGCTTTAGCTCTGTTATGCTATGATTTTATGTTTCTGGGAGACGTTTTGCTAAAACAAAAGGTCACAGTGTATTTTGAGTTGGCTGAGGAGGAATAATGTTCAAGGGAAATAAAAGAAGTGCCATCATTTCACATAATTCAAACATTATTAAAGGACAACAAAAATACCCTGAATGGTAAAGAAGCAAAATATACATTGCCACATGAAAGTTTTATGACTATATGTTAATAATTAACATGAAAACATGTAAGAGTAGAGAAAACAAAAGCTTCATTCATTCATCTTACAAATATTTACTCAATGCTACAGTGTTGGACGCTATATAAGAACAACCAGTTAAAAGAGAACTTCTGTCTTTGTAGAGATTTTATTCTATTGTGAGGAGAGAAGTGGGAGGAATAGATGGTAAATAAACAAGCAAAAAACTTGATTTCAAATTAAGAATTGATTGTTCAAAAATCTAGGCAAGAGGGAGCAGGTGACAGTTTTAAGAGGTGGTATTTTAGTTGAGACTTCATACTAAAATGTTCAAATAATACAGAAATCCAAGGTGAAGATGGCATGTATAAAATCTCCAATGTAGAAAAGTACTTCACAATGTCTAGGAACATAAAGGACATCGATATGGTTGGAATGCCGTGAGCTAAGAGGAGAATGTTTTGAGATGAGGTTAAAGAGGAATGGCAACTAAAACTATACAGTCTTTCTCTAAGTGAAATGGGAAGCTCCTGAAGTATGACATAATCGAAGAACAAATCTGCTCCTGATGCAGAATGGATTGGAAGCACCAAGGTAATTAGTGAGAAGCTCAATTAGAAGGCTAAAGTAATGGTCCAAGATGAGGATCATTGTGATCTCTAAGAACACAGAGGTCAAGATGGAGAGAAGTTGACATATTTTTCAGTTATATGTCCTGAATCACTTCAGTTACCTACTATCTCTGAGCTTTAATTTTTCATCTTTTATAAACTGGTGTTAATTACACTAACACAAAGGGATCTTCAGAGCATTTTCTGAGACAAGACATAAGTACTTGGCATAAAGTAAGTTGTGATGAATCTCAGTTCTTAACAAATAACTTATTTTAAAAATATGCATTACAAGTTTAAAATAGAGCAACTAAATATCCAGTCAGATATGAACTACTTTTGCTGTATCCCAAAGGTTTTGGTAACTTATGTCTTCATTGTTGTTATGGTTGAGGAAATTAACAAATTCCTCTCTTATCTCCTCCTTAACCCAAATATTCAGCATGAAGGTTATTTAGTTGCCAAGACTTTGTGTGGGGATGAACATTTTTATTGGAGTTGAGCTTCCCCTTTATAGCCTTTTGGTATGATCGTACAATTTCTATTCCTTTATTTTTGCTGAGGTTTGATTGTATCCTAGGATGTGATCTATTTTGGCATATGTGCCATGAGCTGATGAGAAAAAAGTATATTATTTTGCTTTGGGATGGTGTTTACTGTATATATCTATTAATCCCGTTTGTTCTAGGGTCACATTTAAGTCCTTTGTACCTTTGTTTAGTTTCTGTTTAGGGCAGTGTTTCTCAGCCTTCCTAATGCTCTGACCCTTTAATACAGTTCCTGTGGGTTGAGAACCACTGGTTTGGAGGATCTCCCCAGTACTATGAGAGGGGTGTTGAACTTCCCAACTATTAAGGTGTTTTGGGATATCATATTGCTCAGACCTCTGAAGGTCTGTTCCATAATTCTGGGAGCATTTAAGTTAGGTGCATAAATGTTTAAAATTGAGATGTCTATATGAAATATTTTAGAATATAGTAACTTAAAACTAGAGAATTAGAAAGAAATTCTTCAGGACAAAAATCCCTCTCCCTTGATATGATTCAATGCAATGACTGTCTACTTTCCCTCTGTCTCTGCTTCTTCATAAACACACACACACACAGCATTTAGCAACCCTGTTGAACATTTGGAAAGAAATAGAAATAGCTGACATGTAGAAGGAGTATAAATAAGTAAGTTACATAGATATATAATTGAACATTCTTTAAATTCTTTAAACAGAAATTTCAGTATGTGGAGATCTTGAAATGAAGACAGATAAATGTTACCAATTATAGTCAAATATGTCTTGCCAAAAATTTAGAGAAACCTACAAAAATAAGTAAATAAAATTATTACTTCAAATTTATATCTATGTATATGTCCTTCAGTTTAAGAAATATTATACCCTTTAAATTAGAGAGGAGTAAAAACCAAATATTCTGTGTGAAAATAATATACTGAATATTCATCTGTGAACAATGAAAGGAATGGCACCCAAGAAAGTGGACTGTGGCAATACTTTTTGTCTTTTATTTATATATCTAAATACATATACATATATGTATACACACATACATATATGATGGCCATAAAGTTTATGTGCAATACAAAATAGCATGCAATTTAAAATTGTACACAGACTTTATGGCCACCCTGTGTGTGTATGTGTGCATGTGTGTGTGTGTTTATGTGTGTGTGTATGTGTATATATATATATATATATATATATATATATATATGAACAAAGAAAATAAGCAGAAGCCTTAGGGCTTATTATACCACAGGAAAAATCTTTTCTAAGCATTGGTGGCAGATCTTCCTGCCTGTCTCCAAATATCTATCTTCTAATTTAAAAAGTTGATATTTTTAAAAGCAAGTATAAGACTTTTCATCATAGAATGCTTCCATCTAATGGAGTATTCAGTCTTGCATATACAGAGGTTATAGCCAAGGCACTTTTAGTCATTTTAAACTAAACAATGCTGATTTCTATATATAGTCCTCTGCACTCTTTTCAGAACAAACTGTGCATACTTTCATGGCACAAGTCCTAAGTTGGGCTTTAGTTTTGGATAGTAGCACAGAGTTAATCTCTTTATAGCCCAACTAGAGACTAACCCATGAACATATATATTCAAGCCTTAAATTCTCATGAGAATGTAGACATCACAAATGCTAGAATAGGTGGCTTCAAAAGTATTGGAACTTCTTGCCTTCATTCTTTCAGCTATATTAATTAAAAAGTAACTATAATCCAACCTTAAAAATGTTACAAATGACATTAATCCTTTGTCAATCTTAATACAATAATGAAGAAATAATATCAATAGATGTAAGTTAATGTTTTCCAGAGTTTCTAAAATCTGTATTAATTTACAAAAGGTTTGTTTCTAGTATTAAAGGAGAAATTTAAACTGCCTAGTTGTTCACAATAAGTAAGGTTCAGTTATACCTTCATCTAATTTCATTGGACATTACATGAGTTTTGAAAATATAGTATTTGCTAAACCTAGCAGTTTTATTTTCCCTGTCTTTAATTTTAGAAATACATGGATTTTTCCTTTAAAAGAAGTAATAGACTTTAGTAATTAGTGCCGTTTTAGAAAAACTGAGCATTGAGTTCCCACTCATCCTCCTTTTCCTAGTTTTCCCTATGATTATCTAAGTGGCTCTTTTGTTACGATTGATGTGTCAATACTGAAACATTATTATTAACTGAAATACATTAAGGTTAACTCTGTATTGTACATTCCCTGAGTATAATATCATGTGTCCATTGTAGTATCATACAGAATGCTTGCATTTCCCTAAAAATCCTTTGTGCTCTACCTATTTATGTCTCCCAATCTATCCTCCCACACACTGAAAAAAAAATAAATAACCTGGCATCCTTTTTTACTCTATGTATGGTTTTGCTTTTTTCAGAACGTCATATAGTTAGCATCATGCAATATGTAGTATTTTCAGACTAGTTTCTTTCATAGCTCATTTCTCTTTAGTTCTGAATAAACTTCCAGAGTATGAAGGTATCAGCTTGTTTACCTATTAACATATTGAAGGACGTCTTGGTTGACTCCAATTTTGGGTAGTTATACATGAAGCTACTGAAAACATTAGTATTTTGTGAGACATAACTTTCAACTAAATACCAAGGCATGCAATTGCTGGATCATATGGTAGGTGTATGTTTAATTTTGTAAGAATCTGTCTAATACCATCATTGCACCCAGCAATGAACGAGAGTTCCTGTTGCTCCACATCCTTGTCAGCATTTGCTGCTGCCAGTGTTTTGGATTTTGGCCATTCTAATAGATGTGCAGTTGTATCTCATTGTTTTAAATTGCAGTTCTCTAATGGCACGCGATCTCTTCATGTATTTAATTGCCATCTGCCTATCTTCTTTTCTAAGCTGTGAGTTCAGAGGTCTTACCCATATTTTAAATGAGCTGTTTTTCTTAATATTGAGCTTTAAGAATCCTTTATATATTTTAGATAACAGTACATCTTCAGAAATGTGTTTAGCAAATATTTTCTCCTAGTCCGTGGCTTGTCTTTAACAGAATAGAGGGTTTTAATTTTAATAATAGCTCACTTATCAATTATTTCTTTCATAGATCAGGCTTTTGGTGTTGTATCTAAAAAACTCATTGTCAAATTCTAGGGTCACTTAGACTTTCTCTTATGTTATAAAAGTTTTATAGTTTTGTGTTTTACATTTAGGTTTGTATAATTCAATTTGAGTTAATTTTTATGAAAAGCATGGCAGTGTCTAGATTCATTCTTTGCATTTGGATACTCTGCTATTAGTCTATTTGTTGTGAACATGGTTGCTCCAATGTATTGCCTCTGCTCCTTTTTCAAAGATGAGCTGATTCTATTATTTGAGTCTGTCTCTGGACT
Organism: Arctocebus calabarensis; assembly: GCA_963573935.1. NCBI lineage: Eukaryota > Metazoa > Chordata > Mammalia > Primates > Lorisidae > Arctocebus > Arctocebus calabarensis. The sequence goes on from CAUYON010118632.1 coordinate 6,459, forward strand.
CTCTATTCTTTTCCATTGATCTATTTGTGTATTTGCCAATACCACACTGTCTTGATTAATGTAGCTATCTAGTAAGTCATGAAGTTGGGTTGTATCAGTACTTATTCTTTTTAAATATTGTGTTCATGGTTCTCCGTCTTTTGTCTTTCTATACAGACTTTAGAATCAGTTTGTCAATACCTACAAAATAACTTGATGAGATTTTAAATGGGATTATATTGAATCTGTAGATTAAGTTGTGAAGAACCATCAATCTTGATAATACTGAGTCTTCCGGTCTATGAACATAAAATATTTCTCTATGTAGTTCTTATTTTATTTTATTTTTATTTTTTATTTTTTTGAGACAGAGTCAACCTTGGTAGAGTGAGTGCTATGGCATCATAGCTCACAGCAACCTCAAATTCTTGGGCTTAAGTGATTCTCTTGTCTCAGCCTCCCAAGTAGCTGGGACTACAGACACCTGTCACAGCACCCAACTGTTTTTAGAGATGAGGTCTTGCTGTGGCTCAGGCTGGTCTCAAACTCGTGAGCTCAGGCAATCCCACCTGCCTCAACTTTCCAGAGTGCTTGGATTACAGGTGTGAGTTGCTGTGCCTGGTCTATTTAGTTCTTTTCTGATACATTTTATCAGAGTTTTGTAACTTTCTCCATATGGTTCTTATACATATTTTATTAGATCCATACCTATGAATTTATTTAATTTTTAGTGCTAATGTAAATGGCAGTGTGCTTTTAATTTTAAATTTTAATAGTTAATTGGTGGTATATGAAAAAATAATCAAATTGTGCATACTTTTAATGTCTAACTTGTACTTTCTCTTAAAAAATTCTGAACTAGTATAAATATATTAAATACCTTTGGTTCCATATGTTCCCAATTGTTATTTTTTAAATTTATTTATTTTGGATTAACATAAAGGTACATTTTTTATATGTTATTAGAAAAGAAACAGCTCCCATAATAAGTTTATAATACTGCTGTTGGTCAATAGTTTACATTTCTATTTGAAGTTTACTTTGTAGTATATATCAAATGTGTAATGATGTGTTTCCAACCAGATTATAAATTTGATCCACATTTCCTATTGGAAATAAAAAGGTATTCTGATATTTTTAGGATTAGAGAGCTAGAATTTATCTTATAATACTTTTTTCTTTTCTTTTAGTGCTAATTGTAATAAACCTAGAAAACACTGAAGAGTGAAAAAATGTACCAGAAGCCTATGATACAGATTATATTTTGAAGCATAGGCTCCTATGAGTTTTGATTTGTGGAAAGTGGCATCTGGTGGAGCAGGTGCCACTTTAAGTATGTTTTTTCCCCCAGACATGATCAAGAATTAGGTATGTATCAGAGGAAATATTGTGTGAGTTCACCTAAATGTAGACAGAAGTGTGTCACTGCTAGTATTGATAGAAGAGCTCTGTTACTGTAAGAAGTTGGTCCGTGTTCTCCTGTTCCAGAGCTTTTGGGACTAAAATCACAGGGCTTGTTGTATATCCTCAAACTTATCTGTTGACCTAGTAAAATCAGGGCTGTATTTTACTTTCCAAATCTATAACTAGTTTTTCTTTAAGAAAAGAAAAGATATTTGGAACCTGCTAAATTCCTTTTGGTCACATGATCCTGAGCAACTCTCAGTTAGATGGCTGAGTCACACAGAAGGTAAAATAGGTATTTTCAAAGTGTGCTAATTTTCTTTGGTCTTCTTTACAGCCTCAGCACTGAGAAGCACTAATAGACCAGTTTTTCTTTTGAATTTAGCAAGTCTATAGAGAAAAAAAATGTTGTTTGTTCAGGGTTTGTGAAATTTGAAAGGATGTTGGTAAGTTATGGTGAACTAGAAGCAAAACACTACCCTTTTGGAAAAGAAAAAAGACCTGGAAACTAAGAGTATGATTTTACTTCAAATTTTTATTTAAAAATTATAATCTTCTCTTTAACATTTCTGTATAGGCTCATTGGAGTATGGGTGGGGGGAGGTACAAAATAACTAATTTTATAAAACTAATGATATATTAATTTTCAAACAATTTAAAATTAATTAGTAGATATTTAAGATATGAATAATGTGTTATAATTAGCATTTAAAAGCATCCACCCACATTTAGATCTGTTTACTCTAGAATGTTCAGAAATATAATGTGCAGAACCAGAGAATTTGTCTCCTATAAGCATTTTGAAGCAGCAGTTCAATAAGGTTAAAATATAGATGGCAATAAGGTTAAAATATAGATGGCATTGTCAGATGGATCTCATATTTTTACTAACACTCTATGAGATGGTATTTTAGCTATTTTTTTTTTTTAGAAAGAAAGTCCAACACAATAATCTAGGTCATTAAATGAACTCAAGGTTATGCCTTAAATAAATATAAGATTGCAACATAAATGAACAAATACCAGTCAATTCAAAGTTAACACTGACGTTTTCAATCCTATTTTAACTACACAATAGCTTCAGTTATTATTGAGGATTTCTTGTTTGTTTTTATTATTGTTGGTAGCATATCTTTTGACTAAAATACCTCCAAATGTTTGGCTACATATTGCATATTGTAGATACAGTTAAGAAACAATAATAGTAGGAATGCTTGGACAGGTGGTAGAAGAAAGAAATACAGCTTGGAACCTTCTTTCTATGTAGAAAAGAGAAAACACTCATTCAACTATATTTTTTCCTGACCTAACGAAGATACAGCACTGTTTTCAAGCTATCAACATAGTTACCACAGTTTCTTGGGCCAAGAAAGTAAATAGAGTTGTTCCATTTTGGAAAAATAATTGGGAGAGAGTATAAATATTTAAGCAAATTTATTCTAAGAATATAGATCTTTTTGTGGGAAAACCAGTAAGGATATTATTATACACTGTAAGTTTAAAGAAAGAAGAATTGATAAGTTTTCATTAAGTTTTCTGTAGCACCAATTATGTGTAATGACTAAAAGAAATTGAAATTCACACATGGCACTCAATTTATCCTCTCGTTCTCCCTCCCTTCGTCCTTCCTTCCGTCCCTCACTCCCTTCCTTCCTTCCTTCCTTCTTTCCTTCCTTCCTTCCCTCCCTCCCTTTCCTCCTTCCTCCTCTCCTCTACTTCTCTTACTTTTCCCTCCCTTCCTCCCTCCCACAGTACTCTCGCCTTTCCTTTTTTTTTCTCTCTCTCTCTTTTCTTCCCTTTACTTTCCCTTCTTGTCTTGATTTCTGTGACACACCATATTCTGCTGATTGATCTTATCCACTTCTAAGGCTTCAGTTGCTATCTGTAGGTTGATAGTAGCCACATCTTTATCTCAAGCAAGATCCTCTTCTTTAACCTCAGATTCTAATATCAAAGAATTATATCTAGACATCACCACATAAATGACCCATTAGTAATTCAAATTAATATACACAAAACTAAACTTCACACATATATATCAATTCCCTCAAGTTCCTCATCTCTCCTCATCAAGTTCCCTCAAGTGGATGACATCACTACCCACCCACACATCTGAGGCAGATAATCTCATGACCCGTTCATCCGTCCCTGTCCCCGATTCCTGCATACAATTTCCAGATCCTTTTGAATCTGCATCTTTGAATCCATCTGCTCTTCTCCAACTCCAGAGTCACTACTGTAGTCTAAGTCATCATGCTTTACCTTGATTATTGAAATACGATGTAATATCCTAATCTCTTTTCTTTCTTTGGTCTTGAATATTTCTATTCTTGTTTGATCAAAAGGGATAGAGGGCAATTTTTCTGAAACATGAATTGATCATGTAACTTTAACACCTAATACTCTTTAGAAACTCTTCCATTAATATTACCATTAAGTCTGGTCATTATCAGGGATTATAGAAGGGGAGGCACATGACTGTAAAGAAGGAACACAACTTCATTCATAGTGACAGAACAGTTCCCTGTTGTGATTTTGGTGGTGGTGGTATGAAGACTCTTAACACAAAGACTTAGAAAATGAGTGCATGCTAAAACTGATGAAATCCGGTGTCTGTAGTTTAGTTAATTCTTTTACCTATGGCAATTTCCTGGTTTTGACGTTGTACATTGTTATGTAAGATGTTACCAGAGTGGGAAGCTGAGTACTGGATCTGTGTGACTTATCTATACTGATTTGCTGCTTTATGTGTGCCTGTAATTAATTCAAAATGAAAAAAATATTAATTTGCTTGACTGTAGTAATAATTTCACTGTTTATATAGAAACATCAGATTGAACTCCTTAAATACATGCCAAAAAAATACAGTAAATAAAAAATACAAGAAAAAGCATAAATAAGATCTGGCTGACCTTGACGCAGTTACTTACTCTTTCTACCCTGGCTCAATCTTCTCCCTAGAAGACTACCCTACCTTCTAGTAAAAAGAAAAAAAGGCAGAAGGTTTCAAATAAATACTAATGCATCCTTAACTTCCCACAGTGAAATCTGTAAATATCTTGGGTCAATTGGGCTGAACTAGGCTTATGGCATCCTCATGAAGTTTTGTAAAAAGAAAATTAAAATGCTACAAAAAAAAAATTAAAAAGGACTGACATATTTACCTATTACCCAATTCTACTTTTCTAGGAACCTTGTATTATTGATTAATTTTATCTTTTCTATATTGTCATGTTTTGTCTCTTTGTAAACTCTTCATCAGCATTCATTGCTTGTTCAAGCCTCTAACTGGTAAAAAAAAAAAAAAAAAAGGAAAAAGAAAATCCTTCTTCAATTTACACTTCTACACTTTATATGCCTTCAAAAACTTATTTTTGTTATTTTCTCCTTCTCATTTATTCTTTGCATTAGACTATTCACTGAACATAATGGATAGTTTTTAAAAAAATGGGATATAATTCACGTAACATAAAATTTTACCCATATACGTATATAATTTGATGGTTTTCAGTATATTCACACATTTGTACCAACATCACTACTTCCCTAATTCCAAAGCATTTTCATCACACCAAATACTTCTACAATGTGATCTTAATAGTTATTCTTGGAGACCTAGCCTGTTTTCTTCTAGTGATTTTGTAACTATGTAGTCCTCTGTTTACATAATCCTCTACCAAAATATGGTGATACTGAAGATTTCTGGCTTAATCTTCTCTTTTCCAGTGTAATCCCCTCTAGTTATCTCAGCTGCACATTCTTTTTCAAGATTCCAACCATTCTTTAAGTTTTCCAAATGAAGAATTTGGAAAGTAAGATATATGATCAAGTGCAGAGTAAGGTGGGATAATTGCTATCTTTTTATTGTACCTAATATATTGATCATAAGACCTTAATTAATATATTGACCTTCTGACATCTGTCAATATTCCCAATATCTTACAACATTTGTTGTTTACTGGTTCTAATGAGTAATAGTTTTTGTAAATGTTGGAGGAGGAGAAGGTCCAGGGAAGATGGATGTAGAAAAGATGGATGTCGGGAATTGGGACACATAACTAACAGACACTTAAATGTACTGCCAACATAATAATCAAACATCAGTCAATTGCCTGCAGTTGCACTTCTGACTTTGTTAGTATCCTACAAAATAAATAGATTAAGACTAAGGTTGGCTGGCACAGTGCCTGTAGCTCAGTGGTAGGGCATTGACCATGTACACCGAGGCAGGAGGGTTCAAACCCAGTCTGGGCCTGCTAAACAACAATGACAACAACAGCAACAACAAAATAGCCAGGTGTGGTGGTGGGCACCTGTATTCCCAGCTACTTGGGAGGCTGAGGTTAGAGAATGGCTTAAGCCCAAGAGTTTGAGGTTGCTGGAGCTGTGACACACAGCACTCTACCAAGGGCGACATAGTGAGACTTTGTCTTAAAAAAAAAAAAAAAAAGACTAAGATTGGGAATGGTATATTTATTACAATGAGCCAGACATTTGTGGGGTTTGTTATAGCACTAAATGAATACATGTTTTGTTTTTATCATACTGTAGCATTATCTTCAATAAGTAAAATGAGAAAATAAGTACATTTTGGAAGAAGAGGATTAAAAATGCTTGTATCTCCTTTCTTCTGAGAATGTTTTTCAAAGTTTCTAAATAAAAGCAACTTTTGTGACTTAGGGTGGAGCTTAGGAAAATAGAGGTCTTTGCATGGATTTTTTTTTTCTTTAAATGGTAGACTTCTCCCAGTGGATAGTTTAATGATTCTAAATGGAAACTGTGGAAAAGCAGGTCTAACAGTCACCAGATGTCCCAGGATTTAGAATGGCAAACTAAAAGTAGCAGCCTATATAAAGCCTTTGAAAGCTCAGAATGCTTGTCATTTCTTGTTTTTTTTTTTTATGAGCTATTTCAAAAATATAATAAGGTAGAGAATTAATGTAAAAATATTAAATACCCATCACACATGTTTTTTAAATGTTAGTATTTGCCATATTTGTTTGATTTTTAATAGAAATTAATTATTACAAAAATAGTTGAAGTCCTTTCCTGTTTACATGTCTTTTTCCCCAAAGGGTACTTACTCTTCTGAAGTTAATGCATATGCTTTCAGTTTATGTTTTTACATTTTTAAATAAAAATGGATATGTATACACATGTCAATTTTGTGTAATTAAAAATTTATACATGTCACATCTTAACATAATGCCGTGATTTCCAATCTGTATATCAATGTTCTGTACTGCCACTGACTTACTTGTGTGCCATGAGATATTTAAAAATTTCAAGAGAAACATAGTAATGTTCATTAACTGTCAAACACCAGGTCAGCCGTTAGATCAAAGTAGTTCACAGTTTTAAACTTTGATTTTTGTACCTTCCTCTTGATGGTGTCATGTCTTTGTGAAGCTGGGTTTCTGGGGGCTGCTGTCATAGAAAGTAGGTACTGAGTGAAAATCGGTACAGAGCAGGAAATAAGCATTTCAGTTTCCAATTTGGTTTTCAAAGTTTGAAAATCTGTGTAATGCCCAATAGGCACATATAGTTCAATAATGAGTAATCTAAGGATGGTTATAGATGAAATGAAAGTAATATTTACCCTTTGAATTTATGATTATTACTTTTACATGGCTCTTTTACCTGGACAAAAATACTCATTGAGTTTTTTGGACCTAACTACTTAACTAATAAATTTTGTAGGGTTCTTGATTGTTTGTTAATTTGATTTTGACTAAGTTTGTTATGAAACATTACTAAGACAGCAAGGACTCTAAAAAAATGGTAAGAAGACACTGAGGGCTCTGTGAACTGACAAATTTTGGGTCAGTCTGCAACATAGATTGGTTTCACTTGACATTGCATTCATTCAAAGTTTTCATTGTTGGTACATGTATGTCTGGGTACTTTGGCTGCTATATATAATGCTATATACTTTTTCATTGTGTGTCAGAGCCCAAATTTATTCATTTCTCAGTGATGGACTTTTAAATGTTTCTTTTCTACTCCCCTTCTTTCCTTTTGCTCTTTTTTTCTCTTTCTTTCTCTATCTTCCCTTCTTTTCTTTTTCTTTCCTTTTTTTCTTTTTAAATTTTTTCTGTAACAGTATTACAGTAAATATCTTTGTAAATATTCCTTTGTATATATCTGAGACAGCTTCTGTATTTGGATTGCTGGGCTTAGAAAATACACATTTTAACTTAAAATATTAGAGAATTGCTTTTCTGATCTGAGTTCTGCTTTTTCCATGCCCTCTCTAATCTGAGTTCTCCTTTCTTCATGCTCTCTCCAATTCTACATATTGGCAGAATTTAAAATTTTTTTTGGCCAGGGCAGGGTTTGAACCCACCACCTCTGTTATATGGGGCTGGTGCCCCACTCCTTTGAGCCACAGGCACCACCCCAGAATTTTAAGTTTTTGATGAAAATATTAGAGTAAAAATATATCTATTTGCTAATTTATTTCTTTGTTTTAAATAATGGTGAACAACTCCTATGGGCCAATACAGTTTTATTTTCTTTAATAATTTGTTTATGATCCATGAGCAGTTTTAAAATGATAATGGCTATCTTTTTAAACATTATATATTATAACTTGTTATGTATTCTGAATATAAGGGCTTCCTTGGTTATATATGTTACAGATACTTTCTCTTAGTCTACTGAATGTCTTCTATTTTTGTAGTTTTTTTTTTTTTTTTTGCTTATGTAGAGAGATTGATAGTTTTTCTCATTTAATCTCTGAGTATACCATATCACCTAGAATACTTACTGATGTATAATTCTTACATTTCTGGGATAAATTCTCTGTTGTTATGTATTTATATATGTGTGCACAAAGGCATCTGTTTATTTGGTTTAATTTTATTTAGAATTTTTCATCTATGTTTTTAAGTGAGATTGATCTTTTTTTTCTTTTTCATGTTCTTTAGTTTTAATATCGGGATTTTCTCAGCCGTGAAAACTTAGTTCAAGATACTTATTTTCCTTTTTGTATTAGTTTGAACAAGGCTAAGTTTATCCATTTCTTAAAAGCTTGGGAGCATTTACTTGTTAAACTATGTGAAATATAATTTTTGTAGGGAAACTGATTTTACTATCAATTATGAATTATAAACTTATGCAGGTATTGTTTCTTTTTATATCAATTTTTCAGTGTTATACTTTTCTATGAAATTGTCCAGTCATTTATGTTGTTAAAGGTATTGACATTTGGTTGTTTATATATTCTTTTATAATGTTTTAAACCTTTACTATATTTTTAGAAATGTATTCTCTTAATTCCAAAGTATTTAATTATTGCCTCTTTTTTCTTCCTTAATATTTAATGATTAATAATTTTGCAATCAGTATAAGTTTTAAAATAGGCTGAATACTGGCAATTTCATACCATTTAATATATTATTCATCTTCTTGAAGAACAAATTTTGATTTTGTTCTGTTCTCTCTATTATATATTTGTTTCATGTCATTGATTTTTGTTCTATTCCTTATTCTTTGCTCATTCTTTATTTAGTTTCATTCTGCTATTATTTTTTGCCTTTCTAAGTTAGATGTTTAACTAATTATTTTACATATTTGAAAAATCTAACATATGAATTTAAAAGCCATAAATTTTCTACTAAGTACCACTTTAGCTGCATCCCACAGGTTTTAATATGCAGCATCTTTATTATTGTTCAGTTTAAATATTTAATATATCCATTATGATTTCTTCTTTCACTCATGGATTATTCATGAATGTGATTTTTTTTTTAGTTTCCAAACATATAGAGATCTTTAATCTATCTTTTTGTCTTAATTTCTGATTTTATTGCATTGTAGTCGGATACCCTGTTTGTAGTACCAATTCTTTGGTATTTGTTGAGAATTCTTTTTTAGATCAATACTTGTTGAATCTCACAAAATATTACACATTAGTTGGATAGAATATATGATAATAGGGGACATGGTTCTATATAGCAATTAGCTCAAAATTATTAAATAATTTAAACTTCTGTATCTTTACATTTTTCTGTACTGTTGATGTATCTTCTGCTTCATGACTTACTCAATATAAACTTGTCGAGGACAAGAACTGTATTTTATTCATTACTGTATCTTCCAGGTCTCAAATAGTGTGCCTCAAATAAGCATTTAATAGATAGTTGTTGAACTAATGAACAAAAGAATATCAGGTTTTGGTACTGTGGTGAGCTGATTTTCACTTGAAGGAGGTTATTTTTTGTGTGAATTCTGTGGGTTCTACCAAAGAGATTTTTCATTTTCTTGTACCCTGTGACCTATGATCTGTGCCCATAGTTGTTCTAGGAAAACCTGATTATTTTTGTGTTAAATTTTAGCTTTGGGTTTTCTGTCTGAAATAAGATAGTGTAAATGCAAAAGTCAATTCTTAAGATGCCCATGACACATAACTATATTTCATATTCCATACAATTGCTTTTCCTCCTAGAGCCTTAAGATGAATTCTACCTTTCTTTCTATGTCTCCAGAGTAGTCTATAGAACTTTCTAGTTTAAATATTATGGATTGGGCATCCACCAAAAGGCTTAAGTTTCCACTGTTACCGATTTCAGGTTTTGTCTGTTGTCCCCACATTGGTGACAGATATCTGTGTATATGTGAGGGCACAGGGCTTCAGCTCCACCCTCAGTTCTCTCTTCTGACACTGACATTCAGAGCTATTTCTCTTTTTGATCTTTCATTCTAATGTTATTCACTTTTTAATTGGCAAAATTATCATGAAGATCTGTGTATTTGAAAAGAGAAATATAACTACACCAGCTGAATCAACCTGTCATCACTTTTAGTAGGTTCATTAGGATATTTATACTATTCCTTAAGATTGTTTATGGTCTCATAATTCCCTTATAGAAGATATACACTGTATATATGATTAATATATTGAGCAATTGATTTGGATCATGTTGCCCTAATTCTTTGGTAGTTGACATAGTTACTTCTGTGCTGTCACAGCAATAATGATATATGCTTTAAAAAAGAAAACATTCTTCAAGGTAGCAGTTAACATAATGTGGTGCGTGTTTGTGTGTGTTTATGTGTTTAGAGGGAGGTAGAAAAACAGAAGTTGATAAGTTTAGGTAGAGAGAGAGACTATTACAAAGAAAAAGGTAGTTCAGAAGAGAGAGATGGGAAGAAGGGGAGTAGTGAAATTGCATTGATAAAACAGTTTATCCCTAGACAAGAAGAATCTTTTCAGCGAGGAAAATGAACTATAGCAGAGGCAGATAAGTTATTCCAATTCCAGTCTGCCCTCCTGTTCATCTCGTAGTACCCAATTTCCTTTCACATGTAGCTAAACTGGTGCTTTTTGCTAATACCTGCGTGAAGTTGAGAGGTTTGCACTTACTCAAATTTTGGCACTTTATGATTTGTGCTATACTCATGTCAGCAGGGAAAATTGGGCCCTCTGAGCACAGAGTAAGTGACTGTCATCTTGATTGTATATGAAAGCTCCTATTTTATCAGGAACTCAAGATTAGCAAACCTATGTTTTTTTGGAAATGCTTTTCTTCAACATGCTGTATTCATAGCAAGAGCATAAGTAATAAAGCTATTCAAGTCTCATAAGTGAGACATGAATACTTCATCCTCTTTTGCAAATAATGCAATGTTTTGTGATTCTCCTTCCTATCAGGAAAGAGAAAAAGTCTTTCCAATTATCTCTTTAATGAGTCAGTTACTTTATGGAGCTTTTGAAAATGTTATTTTTCAGATATATTCAACAATCTTACCTCTATTGTGTAACTTAGTAGTAAGCTTTCTACATTCATCATACCTGGGAAGGTCAAGCATTTTATGACCTCAAAAAGCCTGATCCTTGTTTTGTACAGACAATTACCTAAATGTTCCCATTATTTAGAATGGATATTTCAACCATTTCAAGGTTTACTTTTATTAGGATTCTCAAGTTTTATTCATTGAATACTGAATCCAACTGAAGAGGACTGTATAATATTATCTAAAATCTTACTACATGTATTTTCTCATTTTTTTAAAAAATCATGGTTGTATGACATGCTTATATAACTCACTGGCAAACTTTGCATTTAGATATTATAGTTTCAGCATCTTTGCGAAACACGAGTTGAAGCGAAGAAAATATTTTGACACTATAGACTCTAGAGATTTATGTAGCCAGAGAAGATAAAGCAGATTTGGATGACAGAAATGTAGAGTACAATTTGTTGGTTATCACGAACAGAAAGGCTGATATCTTAATGAAAGCTGATTGGCAGTGAAATTTATTACAGGAACTGGGAAGATGGAGAATGGAAAATGATAGTATACTAATTAATAAATAATATATCTCATGGCAATGTGAATTAATGTACTATTATTTAAAATCTTTACCAATTTTTAGTTTAATTGTATAGCTGTTTTGGTGTTGGAATACAATTTGGGGAAGCATATAATGAATTTAAAAATACCTTTTGAAAATAGCTAATGGCCATAAACAGGTAAAGGGGTATTTAGTACACTTTGCACATATAAATGTGTGTTCCAGTTGGGAAAGGTAGAAGACCTAAAAGATTTTGAAGAAGAAACAATTCTCATTATAAATGTAAATGGCCTACAGAGAATCTGACTACATTCTCAATAAAATACTGTAAGAGAAATCAGTAAACATCTTAAAGACAAAGGAATCATGAGCAATGAACAAGATGAGTTTATTACAAACAAATCATGTCTGACAAAATTAATAGTTGCTTAAAATAGAATTGCAGAATTAGAATGGGAAAAGGGAATGTGTCTTGAACTTCAACCAAGTGTTTGTTGTAGTTTTTCAAAAGTAATTTAAAATTTATGAAACAAATAATCTGAGGGATGAAAAGATGATGAACCTATATAAAGCCAAAATGTAATATCAAGGACACCCACAAATTGATTATGTGATTAGGTGGAAGTGATAAGGATGACCTGAGGGATTCAAATTCCCATAATCTTCTCTAACTGCTGCATATTCTCCTAAGTAGCATGTATATCACACAAAGAACGGCTCTAATACAAGTCCTTCTAGCACTGCTTCTAATTAATTTTTTAAATTTCATCTTAGCATAAGGGTACATACAATTGGGTTACATTGTTTGTGTTTGTTAGGTAGTGTCCAACTTGCAGTTGATGCTTCACCCAGAAGGTGTGCTATATACCCCTACATTGTTCCCACTAGGTGGGAGCTTATTGAGCCTGCTCCCTCTTTTTTCCCCTCCCCTCTACTTGAATTTGATTGTGTTTTCCTCTCATGTGGACCTGTAGTTGTTCATCTACTAGTTTCTAATTAGTATTGAATAAATAGGGTGCTTGCTTTTCCATTCTTCAAATACTTCACTAAAGATCACATTCTAATCAAATCTTATTACTCAGTTCCCTGTATTGAAAACTACTGGAGGCATCTCTGATGGGTTTAGATCAGGGGTCACCCATTTTTGTAAACAAAGTTTTATTGAAATACAGCATGCTTGTTTATGTATTTATGCCTATAACTGCCTTCAGACTATGGAGACAGAGTTGAGTACTTGAGGCAGAAACTATATGACCTATAAAGCCTAAAATATTTATTATTTTATAGAAAAAGGCCTTAGCTTAAATGAGTAAATTTTCACCTATAGAAACATTAGAATTGTTGTCAAGTCTAGGCATAGGCACAGTATTTGTACATTGCATGAAAGAGGGAGTGAACTTGTGCAAATTATTAAACAGGATCTAGTTTCACCCTGAATCTTTCAGGTTTCATCAGGACTAGCCATCTATTTTGGCAGAAGTAGTCCAAAATGAGATAATATGTCATTGTCACTACTTTCATTCTGTTCCATTAAACTGATCTTGACATCATTAATGGAAAGGAAGATGGATCAAAGGTTTAATGGGGGAAATGGGAAGGGAACAGTGGATGAGACAAACAATGTTATTATTCTTATGTATTAAGAGATTCTAGGTCTATTTATGTACCAATCTATTTTGTTTCAAATTATTTCAAAATAAGTGTCATCAAATTTAATATTAGATTTTTCTCTTGCATAAACTTACGTTAGGAGCAAAGCATTTCTCAACTTAAGATTCAACTGGAAAGAAAACCCTGCCATATACATGATAGTTGCTTAAAAATGTTAATGGCTTTAATATTAAGTTCCTAATGATTTTTGTATATTTTAAACTTATCATTATTAAGATATTTGAGTGCTTACTATGCACCAGGCATGATGGCTAAGGGCAAGTCGGTTGGCAGTAAACAAGACAGATACTGTCCCTAATGGAGGGAGACAGATAGTGAATGAGTTTATAAATAAAATAATGCAGATAGCGATAACCTGTGAGGAAAAGAAAACTGGAGAGTGGAATAAAGAGTTATTCAAGTCAGAGAGGGTGAATATTGGAATAAAGAGCAAAAAGGTACCAATCACACTGAGAACCGAGTGATGAGAAGGAGAAGCCATCATGAAATGATCTGAGAGAAGAGCGCTCTATAAGATCAAGAGTGAAAGCACCAAACAAATATAGCCTGATAAAGGAAGAAAAAGAAAGTCAGTGTAGCAGGATCTTAGAAAAACAGTTCACGTGTGTGTGTGTGTGTGTGTGCATGTTCGTGTTGATTTAGGGTCCTCTATGTTTTGTGTCTGTGTGACAGTGCTGGTGGGAGCAGGGGACAAGGTAAACCCCTTGTATATTTTCTTAGGTATCCAATTGATCAGTATTTTCTAAACTGAAATATAGGTATCTGAGCGAAAGTGAAAGTGATCAAATTGATTGTAACACAATCAGTGTTTGGTCAATGAAAGAGAAGGCTATGCCTAGAGGTCTAAAAAAGTGAAGAGTGGGAAGGGAGGAAAGCACTGAGATAGCGAGAGTTCTGGATAAATTGGGGTTTAGTACTGGATTCTTCCAAGACCAAGGAGAATTTTACTTGGAAAGTCACTACCTGGATCTGGGCAGCTGTTTTGCATCTTGATGGAAGAAGGATGTCTACATGGAAAACAGTGAGTGAGCTGTATCCTGTGTAAAGAAGACCTGGGGAAGGATTTGAGAAAAGAATAAGAGTTTTTTAAAAATCACTGATTTTTTTTTAAATCATGGAAACGCATTTTTTTTGTTACTTTTTTTTTTTTAAACAAGAAAATGATTAGGACTTGGAATGGGCCAGACTCCAGTGACTGAAAAAAGATTTCCTAAACCCCACCATCTTTGTTAATGCCAGCCTCACAGAAGAAAAACAGGTTGTAGGTAGATGAACTAGATCATGGTATGGGAGGATGGGCCCCTCAAATTAAAATATCAGAAAGGGGAAAGAGTATGTACCACATCAATACACCTTTTTGAAGAAGAAAAAGATAAATTCAGAGAGTAAAACTGGCTTTGGCTAACAGAGTTAGTGGGACAAAAGAAATAGTTACATAAAGCATTATGGAAATGGTAATTGAAGAAGTTGTGAAAAATCTGGAAACCATGAATTTATAAAAAAAGACATGGAATTTTGAAATTAGAAAATAATAAGTCTAACATAAATAGGGAAAATTACTAAGTCTCAAAAACATATAGTTGAAATTTAATTTAATTCAACATATTACTTAAAATTTCAACTCTCTGGACCATATTTTGGTTTAAAAGAAAAAATTCCTAGTCTATAAATTAACTGCTACTCTATTTTATACACCTGATAGTGTGTTGTAATTGAAAGGATGAAACCTTTCCTATTAGTCTGAAGCCAAAATTTATCCAGATACAAACTTCTTTTTCAACTTGCTTGGATCAAGTGCTAATCATGTATTTTGCTCAGGTGCTACAAACTTGAGAGTTGCATTAGTTTCCATCAGCATTTTCAACCTTAGCTATGTCCTTAGAATATGGTAACCAGAACATCCTTGAGAAGCAATGCTGCCGAGTTCCTAATTCTGGTTCTTAAGTGCTATGATATGTACCTTAATTTCTCTAACTGTTATTTCAAGTTAAAATTAGTCCTCGGTCACTTTAAATTTAATAGGAATTGATGGAATAAACAAGAGTACCTCATGAAGGACTGTATAGAAAAGACATCATGAAGGACATGTTGGAGGCATAAAGAAGGCCCGACATGCATATGAAAATATTTCAGCTACGTGAATATTGTATGTGACACATTGTAGGCCCAATAATCATTAGCTGAATCAATGTATGTTTGCCTTAAATGTTATGTGATTAGATGGGAAAGTACAATTTCTGTATTACTTAGAAGTGAGGGTATATAATGGAACTAGATTATGGAGAAAGTTGAAAAGCAAGCACATAGGACTTGATATTGTAAGTGATTAGGAGTTATTATAAAAAAATAAGGTAATAACTAGATTTCCAAATATTTATTTTATTTGGTATATAGGATGATATAGAGATAGAAATGAGGAAGATATTGTATTTCAGAAACACTTTCTATTTTAACCAGGTTCTCATTCCCATACTGGCTTAGCTATATTAGAATTAATTTTCCCGTAACAGTCCCTAGATGTAATGTAAAAAAGATACCAAATTATCATGGGTTTTCCTTATGTTGTTTGGTATCTGTATTCCTATTTGTCTTATGCTATGTCTTTTTTCCTGTATATCTGATTTTTAACCATATTTCCGGACTTTAAACATGCTGCTTTATTTTGTCATTTTATATTTGTGTCTCACTGGTACCCGTTTGTTTACATTTATGTATAGGGAATAAGACTATAAAAATGAAATGAAACAAATTTATACCTAAAACATTGTATGTATAAATTATAAAACTCTTTTCTGTGGTAATTATTTATTTTATGTATTATTTTTTTGTCAGCCTTTGTTCCTCATGGGACTATTTAATATATAAAGGTTGGTATGCTAGAAGCAAATCCTGCACTGTGGATTAGTTGCTGTCTTTGGTCATAATCTATCAAAAGGATATTCCAAAAATATGCTCATGTTGCAGTAACTTTGGTACTGAAGCAACTTTCCAGCCTTTCCTAAATATTCATTTTACTCTAATATTTTATTTCAGAGAAACAATTTACGATAGAAAGTAAAAATTATATAGTCTGGTCTATGCCTTTCAGGCAAATTAGGAATAAGAGATAATTATCCTACCTTTCGGCACTGTTATTGTTGCCCATTTATACTGTTGCCTTTGTTGACACTTAGAATATATGATCATTCAATTTTCTATCCCATTAGAACTGTTTCCAAAAAGGAAAAGAAGGTTCACCTTTTATTGTATAGGTCCACATTTACTTAGCTAGTGGCATCTTATCTTACCATCCGGGGCTTTGACTCTGGGAAATTTACAATGGTATATAACTGTCAGATGCACAAAGGTGGTGCCACTTGTGTTAGAAACTTATAAACAGTTCCCCCAGAGGAATCGTTTGGGCAAAATGATATGAAGTTTCTTGCACACAAGTGAAGAAATGGACTTAGGTTGAATGTGAAATCACACAAAAAACCTGAGCCACGTAAGATGGAAGCTGGAAATTCTATAGCCAGAGTGGTTGGAAATCTGATTCTGCCACTCAGTAATGGGCGTTGGCAAACTAATTTATTTGTGCCTCGATTTATACATCAGTAAAATGTGGATAATGATATTGCCTTCCTCCAAGAGATTGTATGAGGTTTAAGTAAGTAATATACATAAAAATACTTAGACTATGAATATAGGGAATGAAATATGTTTGTTATTCTCTGTTAATTTCTACAAGTAAAGGTGAAAATTAAGTCTCTTTTTATCTGACCTTGCCTCCTGAGAGTTATAAGAATATAAGAAGAAAAGTGTTGTTACTTCTAAAATATGGACTTATTTGAAAATAGCACTATTTTGTTTCTAAGCTCAAAGACCTGGTAGTGCAATTGTCCTAAAAGGAAACATATTTAACCTTCAACTACAACTGCTTTTATACTCTCATTTTAGAAGAAAGGGGACAAATCCATAAGAAAATATATCATTATTAGGAAAGTCCTTATAAAGCATCTTCAAAACTGCTGGGATCACTGGGATCCCACTTATGTCCTGGGATCACTGTTTATAGGGTACATCTCTTATATCTAAGTATTTAGAATTCTATAAAATTAGAAAGTAGTCATTTCTATGGGGGTCACTGGACCTCTGGCAATTTTATACTAAATTTTGTGAGCATGTGCACTTTTCTAGAGAAAAAGATCCTTGGTTTTTATTAACTTCCCCAAAGGTCTTCTGGTTTACTTGTGTAAAGTAGCTCATAGGGAGGAATGGTGATTTTTGTGTTCTATTTATTTTTTTTCTTTTTCGTTTCTTCCTTAGTTTCAAAATTATTAACATTTTACATAGTTGCATTATTATGTGTTTCTTATGGTATGCTTAGAAATACGAAAAGTCTATGAATTCTTGCTTCAAAACCATCTTTATGTCAATCTCTTTAATACAATTTATTACTGAATATTTCTACTTATATTATTCAAATTGTATTGTAAAATAAGGGTATTTGAAAGAGGACAAGGAAAAGCTCAAAAGAAAATAATTTTACTGACCTGAAAATTTTAAAATGAGTTCTATTTTTATGCACTTGTACAAAAGTTTAAGTTCACATTTACTTTGGTGTTTTTTATATTGTGTTATTAAAATGGTTTAAAAGAATATTTAAAAATAATAATTTTATGGATCCTTAGAAACGGTATACATTCCAAGCTGAAGAACTTGAAAGTTTTAAGTTGAAGGCGATTAAGTAAATAATTCAGAAATGCATTCTGTTTACCTGTTAATAATTAAATAGGTTAGACTGTGTACTTTTTATAGTCATTGAGTTTTAATTTATTTATTTGTTGGTGTGTTGGTTTTTAAGAATTTATTTAAGGCATTCTGCTTTGGGGAAATAAAAATAAGCAGAGTGAAGCTGCACATAATAAAAAGAAGGGCTTGGATTACTTTTAATAAGATAAGTAAAAAAAAATGTGATTGAACTCTAGGGTTAAAAGCAGTATTTAGTACGTAATCTTTCTGAACTTTCTTTCTCTGTTTGGAAGGAAAACTGAAATACCTAACAGCAAGTAGAAGTGAGTCAAACAAATGGTCCTTTGTCGTTGCTCTAGAGTTCTGACTCAATGGAATTTGATTTGATTTTAAATGGCTTTAGTATGGACGTTAGCCAGGATTCTTTTATGATGGATTCTTGCAAAAGTCTACCATAGAACTTATCAGATGTCTCTGGTATTTTAAAAACTGTGCTAATACTCAAGGCCCAAATGAATACCTGTATCTTAGGAAGCACAATTATGGACAGATTAAAGCTGAATTAGCCTTTTCTAGTTTTAGAGGAAATGTGTTTTGTCCTCTTGATCTTATAAATATACATGTTTTTTCTGATAACCTTCAAGGATCATAAATTTGTTTATATTTGCAATACTTTGGTAAGTTACAACTAAACCTTGTATTTAAATGTTTATATTTAATAAAGAGAACATTTTCTAAAATTATTAATGGAGAATGGCCTTTAGCAGTTTCTATTCATTTTGTCCTAAATTGAGAAGGCTACAAAATAAGATAATGCCAGTTGAAACAATCAAAGAGTCATGGTTCAGTTGTTGTAGGTGACTTTTGAATGGGATATTAAGCACTCTGGATTGAAAAACATTAAAATTTGCTTCCTTTGACTTTTACTGATTTGAAATGTATGCTACTCCTATTTCCAAAATTGATGTGGAGTGTCTTCAGTTGTTTTCAGAACATATTTTGCTTGTCTCTATATAGTGGTCCTATCATTGAAATTGGTGCACATTTTATTTCTTTTCTCTTGTAACAGTATGCTTACTACATAAACTTTAGCTCAAACATCTTAAGTTTTCTATATTCCAGGCTGTGACTTTCTTTAATTAAAAATGTTATCAGTTAAGGTTTGGCTGCTAGGACCCTCATAGGTAACCATTATAGATAGTTGCTGCTGTTTTTACATTTTTTTCATTTTTCTTTCTTTTTTGTTTCCTTTTCTTCTCACTCCCTCTATCTTTTCTTCCTCCCTCTCTTTCTTTCTCCCTCCCTCCCTGCCTTCCTTCCATCCACTTTTTAAAAAATCTGTATAATTAATGGAGTAAGTCTTCCTCAAAAATAGGGAGAGACATTTTCAAATGTCTTTCTTAGCACTCAGAAAGTCCAATAATATAATCATTTTTTAAAAAACATAGATTAGGTGACTTGTTTTAGTGCTTTATATGTTTAAAAAAGTAATTTCTGTTCATTACGGAAAATTCAGAAAGAAATTATAAGAGGAAAAACATCTGCCATAGTCTTAAGATAAATTCCATGAATAATCTGGTATAGATCATATTTGCTTTTTCTAATACACACACATATCACAGTTTCTTTATACCTATATTTGTATATGTATATGACCAAGAATCAGGCACTATCTCTTATTAAAAATGCATTTGTTATTACCATTTTACAACTTGATTTTAAACTTGACAAAGTATTATAATACATTTTCAATTGTCATGTTTAATGACTGCTTAATATTATATCACATATGATTTATTTAACTAGTTTACTAGTATATAATATTTAGGTTTTTAATTAGTTGCATTTCTTTCATTGCTATTGCAAATTAATACTATTTCATATATATTTTAGATTACCATTTGGGGTTATTATTTGTAGCTATTTTGTTTAGATTAGTATCTCTTATATTTTAAAATATATTTAAATATATTTACAAATATATCTTAATGTGTTTATATATACATATATTTATATATACTTTTTTTCTTTTTTTTGAGACAGAGTCTCACTATGTTGGTAGAGTGCTGTGGTGTCACAGCTCATAGCAACCTCCAACTCTTGGGTTTGAGTGATTCTCTTGCCTCAGCCTCCCAAGTAGCTGGGACTACAAGTGCCCACCAGAACACCTGGCTATTTTTTGGTAGTATTTGTCATTGTTGTTTGGCAGGCCCAGGCTGGGTTCAAACCCGCCAGCTCCAGTGCATGAGGCTGGTGCCCTAGCCACTTGAGCTACAGGAGCCAAGCCTTAATGTGGTTATATTTTAGAAAAGAATTCATAATTCTATTGGGAATTGGGAATTGCCCTGTTCATATATTTTACTCATATAAAGAAAGGACATTTTATTTATTTATATAGATTATTAACCTTATGAATATTATATACATTAATAATAGTTATTTTTTGGCCTCTCAATTTTGGTAAAGATATTTTTTGCCTTATAACATTTTTTATTTTTAAGTAGTAAAAATCATAAATCTTTATGCTTATGTTATATACCACTATGTATATATAGGCAGTACCCAAGTTACAAACACCCAACTGTGTACAGCTCGCACTTAGAAAGCCTATTAGAGTAAGTCCTTGAGTTACAAACAACCAACTAACATTTGTCTTGCACTTACGATTGGGGGCTATTACAGGTAACAGGTAAATGTACCTATTCCAACTTAGATACTAATTCAACTTAGGAACAAACCTACAGAACCTATTTCGTTTGTAACCTGGGGACTGCCTATACCTAAAAAGGCCTTCCCCCCTTGGTGTCCCAGAAAATTATATACATATATTTTCTAAGAGCTCTTTTATATTTTTCTTAATATATTCATATAAATCAACATGATTTACATTTTGGTACTGTTAAGAGGGAGGGAACAACATTTATTTGTCCCCATATAATCAATCAATCATCTTAACAATGTTTATGGAAATGCTACCTATGATATTTACCCCATACCATAATCCTTCTGGCCTGTTCTACTGACATGTCTCTTCCAATGCCAGTACCACCATGTCTCTTATATGTCAATCTTTAGTAAGGACCTACCTTAGTCTTTACTCCTTTGCTACAGTACTGAGACCTAACACTTGATAAAAAGAACTGTATTTCTTAATATTTTTAAGTTGTTTTGAGCTAGCTATAAAGCATCAAAACTATTAAAGATAATTTTAGTTTGATTCAGTTCAATGAAGATCTTTTGAATGTTTGCTATATACCAAGCCTGTGCTTCGATTAGGCGTACATAAATGAATCCGATACCTGTGTAGTAGTCTTTGCACTAGAAAAACGTCTTAATCAGATGGAGTCACTGCATGTAAATGGTAAAGATAGTGGCCAAATGTTAACTTCATTTTATTCTGATTCTTTTATGTTATTTTGTTATCCATGACATAGCCTTCTTCATTTATAAACATATTTTCCCCCTGTACTCTTTATTTTTAAATCTAGGAGAGATTAATTATAGTGTGACATTGATGTAACAGAGTTATACTGACTCTGGCACATGAAATATGGTGACGTTTTCATATTTATGTAGTCTGTTTACTTTTTCTAATCACTGAACAGACAACCGTTTCTTTATATTTTTGTCCTAAAAATGCTTATTGAGCTCTTCCTTGACATTATTTAAGGAGGTTTAGGGAAAATGTAAATGAATGCCTTTAAGAAAATCTAATGGGTAGACCTACAACTTATAACTTTTGTGTTTACATGGATGGAGCTGGAACATGTTCTTCTTAGCAAAGTATCTCAAGAATGGAAGAAAAAGTATCCAATGTACTCAGCCCTAATATGAAGCTAATTTATAGCTTTCATATGAAGGCTAAAACCCAATTA
>CAUYON010118636.1:0-16617 GCA_963573935.1 Arctocebus calabarensis
CCGTAAGCACTCAGTAACATTAGGAACGCTCAGTAATGCTGAGAGCACTCAGTAACACCAGGAGCACTCAGTAACACCGTAAGCACTCAGTAACATTAGGAGCGCTCAGTAATGCTGAGAGCACTCAGTAACACCAGGAGCACTCAGTAATTCCAGGAGCACTCAGTAACACCAGGAGCACTCCATAAGGCTGCAAGCACTCAGTAACATCGTCTCCTCATTGTGGCACCTGCTGTCCCACATCCCACTTGAGAGGATTCCACCCCTGTCCTCCAACAGGGGTGGTGCGTGGTTTCCTACCTGCTGGGAGCAGATCTCAGAGACTTACTGCCCAGGGACCCACAGGCTGGGGCCCAGACTCAGGCAGGACACCCCCATCCCCTCTGAGAACAGCACGCCACATCATCATCTCTGAAAATGTTGTCTGAGGAGTTCCCTATTTCCCAGATCATTGTTTTGAGGATCTACCAGAACCAGGATCAGCTCTCACAATGACGACCATTTTCCCCTAAACAAGGAGTCAGAGATAAGGTGTTCCCTCCTCCGCACACCCATCTGCTGCCAGAATATGGGTTTTGGAGTCCACCAGGCCAGGTCCATTCACCTGCTGGGTGACCTCTGACTAAGGTCTTCCCTACTAGACCTGTTTTCTTTTCTGCTAAGGGGACCTAATAACTGTCCCTATTCTCATGGGTTGAAGATTAAATGGGGAGATGTAAGGAAAGTGTTCAGCTTCAGGATGAATTACCTCTGTAAGTACAAGAGGGCGGTTCAGGATGCAGGTTCCAATGACCTTGCTGTGCACAAAGAGTTAGAAAACCTAAGGTAACTTTTTACTTTTAAGAAAGTTGAGAATTACAATTCTCTGTTGTCCCGGGGGACAACACCAGGCCGCTGGTAAGCAGCAGGCACCTGGCGAGGTGCAAATGAGAGGCAGGAGACCTACATACTCACGACTCTGTTCCCGACACAGGCGTGTCCCTTCCGCTTTCTGGCCCTCAGATACCTCACACCTCTTAGGAACATACTCGTGCTGGCCCTGCCTGCCTCATTTAGGGCTCAAACCAGACTGTCGGGTGCACACCATGCCTTGAAGAGACAGGTGGCCATGTTGGTAAGAAGGTCTCTTCAGACTCGGGTGACCCTTTCCACAATTGCCCCTGGGGCTGGCCCAGGTACCAGCAGAGGACCACGGGAGGGTAGGAGCCCACAGCACTCAGTGCGGGTCGGGCCTCCACATGCAAAGCATTGCACCAAGCCCTGGAAGGACAGGCTGATGGAAGCGTGATCCTTGCCCTCAGCCTCTCACAGCTGACAATTTCCTGTTTTGTGTGCTAGGTGTTCTCCAGAACTCCGCTCCTGAGACCCTCCACAGCCCATATCAGGGAGAGGAACCAGATATAAACTGGGTGCTCCAGTGCCAGGGCAGGAAGGGAAGGGACCTGCAGGAAAGGGACGAAGGTGGCTTGCTCAGCAACACTCTGGAGCCAGTCCACCAGGGCCACCTGAACCCAAACACTGGGGCTCGAAGGTGTACATTACCTTGCTGAGCCCCAAAGCTGGGACACCCTGAGAATCTTTGGATGCCTTTGTTTTCTTCTCCAAATTGTTCCACTCACACAATAAACCCACGGAAACCCCAAACACTCCAATCATCCTGTTCTACATGCATTTCACATGGCAACGGAAAAACCACAAAGGTATTATTGTGTGCCTGCTCTGCAGACCAAAAACTTTAAAAAAGAGTTGCTCTAGTTTTCTTCTAGAACAATGCAGACACACTTGTCATTAAATATTTTGCTGTTCCATCTACATGACTTGTTTGACACAAGTGCCTGGCCCCTCCTCAGCCCCGGGAGGCACGAAGCCCACCCTCGTGTTTTGCCCTAATGAGCTGCAGAGTAACAGGTGCCGTTCCCATTTTCTTTGGTGACAACCACTAGCGTTCAAGGCAACATACTTGTGCCAAAGACTGGGGGTAGCAGGAAAAGGTACAAAGGAATATAAAACATTTTGAAATTTATTAAAGTATCTGTAATAACAATTTGATGCCACAGAGTCAAAAATGCCAGATGGGAGGAGAGCTGCCTGGTACTGGCCTAGCTGAGGCCCAGTTCAGCTCTGCCTGCCTAGATGTCCTGTGAGTGGGTCATGGCACTGAGCTGGCCATCCCTGCCCAGCTGTGAGGTCCACACCTACCTCTCTCTCCAGCCCTAGGTGTGACCTGGCCCTGCCTGCCTAGAAGTCACACCAGCTGTGGCCTCACAAGGCCCACTTCCGTGACCCTGTGCTCATCTAGCATCGGCTTGTGCCAGACACCAAGCAGACTTTCCTGCACGCCCTGAGGCCTGTGATGGCTCCTGACAGCCGAGCCCCCGCCTGGCAGAGCCTCCCCCTCCCTGCTGCAGCCCTGCTGAAACACAGCTGAGCTAATTCTGGGCTCCCTGCCACCCGCACAAGCCCACGCTGCACATGCTCTGACTCACTGCCGAGGCGCCCAGAGGTGGGGAAGTGGAAGGAAGGCTGCAGGGCACCCGCTGGGCATCAGCCCACAGCCAGAGACTCTGTCCTTGGCCTGACAATGGAATCCAGGGGCGGATCTGAGGTCTCTGACCACCGGCACCCAATCACACTGGGAGAAAGAGAGCCCATGTTTTCAACTCAATGAATTCCTGGAGACACCCTGCCTCATACTCACAGCACACAGTCACAAAGTTAAAGCCTAGAATTAAATTCTTTACTACCAAGACCTATTTCAGCACATACAAAATTCTTATAATATCACCAGATTTCTCAAATCTAAAAATCGTTAGTTTAGGAAAAAGATTTTTTTGTCTCCAGAAGTTCAATTCAACCTTATTCAAAAACCCTTCACTGAAGAGCTATTGTGTGTTATTCATCTGCATGTTCCCAGAACCAAGGGGTTGTCCCCACCCTCAAGAAACCCCAGTCTGCGGAGGAGGCAGATGTTTCTGTAACCTGCTTGTAAAGGAAGTCTTCTACAGTGCTAGAAGGGAATCGACCAGGAACGGCCACTTCTGCCCAGGAGGAAAAGTGGGGAGAAAGCGAGCAAAGTTGCCTCAAGGTGGCCCGTGAGCAGTCGGCTGGGTGGGCCAGGTGGGCAGGCCCTTGGGCAGAGAGGACACAGGAGTGAAACCTGTGGGGTATATCACAGGTGGACCCTGCCAGGAGTATGTGCAAGGTTACAGGTGAGCAGACTGTGAAAGGACTGTGGAGCCCTCTATGGAGACAGGATGCAGGGTCCAGGCTGATGGGCTCTCACTACTGGTCCCATAGTTACTCGAAATCACACCTCCCAACCAAATGGCAGTTTGGGGCATCCAAGGAGTCATAGGAAGTGTGGCTGTCAGGCAAGTGACTTATATACTCCCCAATAATAAGAATGAATGATGAGGCAAGACCCACCTTGCCGGGCTGTTTCGGGATGCCATGAGCTAAGTTACGTGAAGCCTTTGGCAAAGCACCTGGCACATGATCCTGTGGCGACCCAGCAGGACACAAAGGAGAATACAAAGTTGGCTCCAACCCCAACTCTACCATTTACACAGAGCTGGGCCTGGGAAGAGGCCCCTGCCGCCTTCCTCCCCCACCAGAGCAAAGCAGGACAGCCTAGCAACAGGCTGAGAAATCACTTCTGTGGTGCACTTTCTGTACCACTTTCTGTACCCGCCAGCCAGTGAGGGGCAGCCGCCTGCCCACATGCCCAACTCATGCCCAAGTGCGGTGACTATGTTGTTGAAGTTCCTCACCTTGGGGGTAACAGTCCCTTCCTCCCACCTCCTCTATCACCAGCAGATGCCCAGCCTCATCAAATAGCAGCCTGATATTTACTGGAATCAGCCTCTGCTCCCCCATCCCAAGCATCATGGAGCAGGTTTCTAGGGAAAAGGGGACAGCACGTCCACATGTAGCCTGGATGCTACTGTGGATCAACACATGTAGCTGCAGAGGCAGAAAGGAGCCCATGGGGTGCTGTGCCCCTCAGCCCCCACTCAAGGAGCAGCCCCTCCCGTCAGCTCAGTTCCTGAGCTCAGCCCCCTGCCTGTGCTCTCCGCCCTCCACCCAGGTGGCTTCCCCAAGCTGCTGCCTCAGGTTACATAAACTGGGTCCTGTCACCATGATGGGGGCTCTCAGATTACACGGCTGGACATGGGCCAGGCCAGCTCACTGCTTGTTTCCATGTTCTTGGAGGAAGGCTTTTTTAAAAATAGGAGCCCCTCCTAGGCAGGGAAGGGCCTGGTCCCCTGCCCCTCCACCCAAACCCCAATTTCTGGACAGCCAGCTGGCCAATTCGCAGAGTCAGCTCTTCATCTTTTTGCTGGCCCCACGACCAGGCCCCTCCCCTAGTGTCCGTGCTGAAACCTAAGTTCTATTGACAGAGGCCTAAGGCCTCTGGGCACAGGTGTTGCAGCAGGCCTCCAGGGTGATGTCCTGGGCAGCCAGCTTCCCCCACCTCCTGCTCACAGAGCAGGGCTCTGGCCCCTGGGGGCAGTCTCTGCAGTTGAAAGGTTCCCAGTGAGCCCAGGGGTACATTTCAGAACCCCCTCCTGGGTCCAAAAGACCCAGGCCCTTGGCATCTCCCCCTACCCACAGTCACAGGTCTCGGCCAATAGGAGTGGTTTTGGTGAGGCACTGGCATGGGGGAGTTCGGAGTAGAGAAATAATGAGAAGGGATGCCAGACAGGATGGGAGTGTCCATTTCCTGGCCTAGCCCAGGGACTGGGTCCAGTCCATGCTTAAAGTGATAAGGAAAGGTAGAAAACGACATAATACGCCAGACCTCGGGAGACCTGGGCCCA
This sequence comes from Arctocebus calabarensis, assembly GCA_963573935.1. NCBI lineage: Eukaryota > Metazoa > Chordata > Mammalia > Primates > Lorisidae > Arctocebus > Arctocebus calabarensis. The sequence continues at coordinate 4,821 of CAUYON010118636.1, forward strand.
GGGGACTAAGGAGTACAGAGTGCTGGAGAGGCACTACCCTGACTACCCCTTTCTACGTGGGACCAGCAGGTGCTAAGTCTTCCCTTTGGAAGGGAGGCAGCCAGAGCGTGGGAGGCACCTGCTGGGACCCACAGAGGTGATGAGGTAAGGCATGGTGCAGGGAGCATGCCACAGGACCGTGGGAGCCAGGGATGCCAAGGACTGGTGGACATCTGACTCTTTCTGGAGCCCTGGAGGAGATGACTGGGTTTGTGGTAATCCTCATGAAAAATCACAAAGAGCAGAGCAGGAAGGGACATCTGCTCTGCCCAAGGGAGGGAAGGAGCCACGGATGGCAGGGATGGGGGATGCATTGGGCAGAAAGGGTGGGCTAGGGGTGGGGAAGAGCCATCAGACACACACAGGTGCTGGACAAGGGCTCAAGCAACATGCGGAAGTCTGTGACTAGAGGTCAAGCTCTTTCAACACAGTTTTCTCCAACTTTCTGACTGAGGCAGAGCACAAGGCAGTTCTTCAAAATGCCTAGGGACCAGCTCTAAATCTTCTTAGCACCAAAATAAAAACTCTGACTACAAGGACACACTTTATATTTGGCTCAAGTGTTCGAAGGCTAGCCCAGGCCTTCTGTTTGGCGAATGACAGCGTGTGGGCTCTCTGGACAACTGCCCCAGACTTCCAGAGACGGATAGATGGCACGGATCCAAACTCCCAGGCCACTGGTCCCTCTCAGAGCACCCTTAGCACAAAATGGGGATTTTCCTAATTATAAAGTAATTCACTGGATTAAAAAAAAGAACCTGTGCTATATCCACCTAGTGGAATACTATTCATCAATAAAAAGGAATAAACCATTAACACATGCAAAAATAATTATGGGCTGAAAGAATACACACTGCAGGATTCCATTTATACTAAGTACTAGGAAATGCTGTAAATTCAGTAACAGTGACAAGAGCGTGGGTCCCCTTCAGGGACGTGGGAAGGGGAGCAATGGAGGACCAAGAAGGGGCACAGGGCACTTCTGAGGTGCTATCCATGCACTCTTGTGATGCGCTCAAAACGGATCAAAATGTGCACTGCCACTGTGTACGATTATATGTCAATTTATGAAAATAAAAAAGCCCTATTATAAAAAATACACAAACATGTGAAATCTCCCATAATTATATCAGCGCTAACCAGAAATAACATTTCCATGTTTCCTTCCAATCTTTTCCTTTATGTACCCATACATAAACATCAATTGATTTTTATGTAGAATATGACCTCTCTTTCAAAAAAAAAGTTTTATATCCTGAATTTTTCTTTAAAAGTTTTATATCCTGGCCAGGTGCAGTGGCTCACGCCTGTAATCCTAGCACTCTGGAAGGCCGAGACAGGAGGACTGCTTGAGGTCAAGAGTTTAAGACCAGCCTGAGCAAGAGTGAGTAAGACCCCCATCTCTACAAATAAAACAGAAAAATTAGTTGAGTGTTGTGGCATACACCTGATCCCCCCAGAAGGATCACCTGAGCCTGGGAGTTTGAGGTTGCTGTGAACTAGGCTGACACCACTGCATCTGACAAAAAAAAAAAAAAAGAGAAAAAAGCCCTTTATCCTGAGTTTCATCCCTCTCCAAACGCTCATGCACGCTGGGAACAGGAGGTGAAGACAACAGCTCCCTGGGGAAGTGGCATGTGGCCAGGAGAGGGGTGAGTCCCTATGGAATAGCCTGCCTGGAAGGGCTGAGGGACACAGGGCAAAACAGTACCCCGTCCTTTGATAGCATTCACTCTAACCGTCTTTCTCCAAATAGAATCTGATTAGCAGTGGTCTACACACAGCACCTGCTCTATCAAAATTCGCCAAAGGGAATCTGAATAACATGAAGCCCGGCCTTTCTCCAACACATCCTGTGTCTTCTGTCCCCTGTCTTTGCTATGGCCCCCTGCCTCCTTCCCATGGGCTCTCTTCCCCTCCAGCTCCAGCCCACCATCCTTCCTGCCTTCTCCATTTAGCCTTAGATCATGAAGTTCCCTTGTTCCCTTGTGACTAAGCATTCTTCAGAAATGTTCCTAAGGGCTCAAATGCACTCCGGCAGACGAATGACTCATTTCACCATTACTGGATGTTCAAACTGCTTCCAAATTTTCACCTTCATAAATAACATTGAGATGAACATCCTTGCATAGGAATTTTTGACTGCAGATTTAATTGTTTCCTTAGAATAAATTCCTAGAGACAGAATTCCCAGGAGAAAGAGAGCAATTCTTTTAAAGGTTTGAGACATACTGCCAAACTCCTTGGAAGAAAGCTTGTATCTTCCACTCCCAAGGTATGTGAGAATTCCTACCACACACCTTCGTGGGCACTGAGCACCATCGTTCACAAAAACAAAGCACACCAAAACTTTGCAAATTTGTATCTTAGTTTAATGTACCTAGTTATCAATGCAAGATTGATTACCTCATTTACTACCTTTTATATTTCTCTCCTTTTGTGAACTAATTCATATTCCTAACCCCCTTTCTCTTTGGGAAGTTCATTCGTAAGAATTGTGAATTCACATTCATTATTGGCGTTGTTTATGTGAAAAAGTATTTGCTATATACTTTTCAGGCATTTCTTCTGGTACCATCTACAGAAAAATGCTTCTCAACCCATAATTGCTTACTTACTTGTAAATAATTCAGCACTTTAATGATTTCATTTTTATGTTTAAATTTTTAGCCCCCATGGAATGTACATTGGGGTTTAATATGAGTGAGGGATCTAATGGTTTCCCGGGTAGCTAAATATTAACTAATTACTAATATTAACTATTAACTTCTGTTTTCTGGACTTTCTAGTTTGCTCCATGGACATGCTGTCTACTGTCATCCCAATGTCAAAATGTTTAAATTATACATTTAAAATGTTTTAATATGTAGGTTATTCACCCAGATTCTGGCTGGGGGGGTGCACTAATCCATAAATTCATTTGGAAACAACTGAAATACTTAAGATATTGAGGCCAGGTGCAGTGGCTCATGCCTGTAATCCTAGCACTCTGTGAGGCCCAGGTAGAAGAATTGCTAGAGCGCAGAAGATTGAGTCCAGCCTGAGGAAAAGCAATACCCTGTCTCTACTAAAAATAGAAAAACTAGCCAGGCCTTGTGGCAGGCACCTGTCACCCCAGCTACTTGGGAGGCTGAGGCACAAGCATAGCTTGAATGTAAGAGTTTGAGTTTGCTGTGAGCTATAATGCCACAGCACTCTACCCAGGGCAACAGAGTAAGACTCTGTCTCAAGAAATAAAAAATAAAGATATTAATCCTTCCCTTGCTAGAACATGGTAAACATCTCAATTCATACAATTGTTCTTTTGTGTTCCCAGTGCAATTTTACCAGGTTCTTCACCTAAGTTCTACAGATTTCCCATCAGTACCATTCCTGGGTAATTCCTCTTTGATTCTACCATGAATGGAATCACTTCTTTGTCACATTTCCTGCCTTTCTTCTTTTAGCTGTTTTTGTTTGTTTTTGGAGATAGTTTCACTCTGTGATCCCAGACTGGAGTGCCATGGCATCAGCCTCACTCAATCTCCTGGGCTCAAGTGATCCTCCTGCCTCAGCCTCCAAGTAGCTGGGACTATAGGCCCTGACCATGATACCCAGCTAGTTTTTCCATTTTTAGTAGAGATAAGGTCTCACTCGTGCTCAGGCTGGTCTCCATATCCTGAGCTCCAGAGATCCTCCCGCCTCAGCCTTGCATAGTGCTAGGATTACAGGCAAGAGCCACAGGACCCAACCTTGTTTTCTGACTTTCTTGCAGGCACAGGAACACACTGTGCGTGCTTTCACAGGCAGGAACTGTCTCTGCAGCTCCCACCAAGCTGGGTGTGACTGGTTTCAAAGCCTTAACTGAGCAGTTACTCTGCAGGCCCCTGGGGCCATCATCATTAAGGGGTGCCAGCACTTTGGGACTAAAAACCTCCCCAGGTTGGTTGTAGCCTACTCTGAAACTCCTTTACCCTCCACACATCCCCCCCAACCCTTCAAACAACCCCCGCCTGTGCACACCAGACCCTTCACTGACTGGAAAAGCCATCTCAGTTTCCCTGAGTGAACACGCACTCGCTCTTCAGGATCCACTCAAATGCTACCCCTGTGACAGGAATTCATGAATCCCCACTGGGTTTGTGTCCTGCGCAGTAGGACTTATTTTAATCTGCTTTAAGATGAGAATTAGACACTATCAGGTGACGCCATGAGGGCACGGCACATCCCTGAGCCAACCTACCTCAAATCACAGTGCTGAGTGCTTGGGGACAGAAAATGCGTGTCGACACGCTGGCAATAGGCACCCTCGGTGGGGAGGTGCTGTTCCTCCCCACTCACCCTGTGAGCCAAAAGGAAGAACTCCAGGAAGACGGAAGGCTGAGGACAAAGAAGTGTTTATTCCTCTGCAGAGCCCATGGGGGTGCATGCCAGCCGGGTCAGCATATACTCCCAGAATCTCTCTGACAAGGTCTCAGGCTCCCCACTCCCTCAGGAAGGTGGGAATCCAGATCTTGGAAATCAGCTCCATCCAACCATGGCCCTGACACACTCAGGCCAAGGCTAAGTTCTCAGCCCCATCCACACAGCGGATTTGCCTGCAAAGCGTGTTAAACACCAAAAGCTCCTACCCAGCCCTCCTGAGTCAGCCTGGCAGGGTGAGGCCAGGCCAGCCACAGGTGCGGCTGATGCTGGGCCAACCTGCTGCTCAGGTGGGCACACCTCCTTCTCCCTGCCAGAGAGGCAATGCCAACTGCCAAAGGAAACCAATGTTGGGCACTGCCCAGAGGCCAGGCCCTTGGCTAGGAGGACACCATTCCTTAAGCACACCTGGGTGAATTATTGCCCCGTTTACAGATTAGGAAACAAAATCAAAGATGTAAACCTCATTCTCCGAGGGACCAAGCTGGTTCTAAGACCAATCTCCTGACTAGTATGTGAGAAATCCATCATTTTTCTGATTTAACTGAAACTCTGAAGATCCTGAAATTCTAAGTATCCTTTTCTCGGTGAGCCCTACGCCCGAGGCATGCAAGCACACAGACATAAACATGGAGAAACAAGCACTCTCTGCCTTCCTAGGATGGCGTCCGGCCGAGGTGGGGCCTTTCTGCCTCCCTGCACCACCCCCTGCCCCAACCTGCACTGCACTGCTAAACCACGCCTCCACGCAGGCCTTCCTGCCCCTCTGTGCTCACCCTGCTCAGGCCATTTCCCACGTGACAGGACCCAACACGCGGCCACACTCCCACCCAGGACCACATTACCCCCATGCACAGTTGCCCTTCATCCCCATGCACTGTTGCCCTCATGCACTCTTTCCTCCATCAAAAAAAAATTACAAAAGTGTATTTTATTACTGCATTAGTGCAAAGATGAGTATTATATATTAATATTACATATTAAGATATTTTCTTCAACCTAAAGCTCATGTTTTCCTTCTGATTTTAGAAGAAATTAAAACACTTTCACAGGCTTCTAAAACCACGAGGGACCTTTGGCACTGTGACTCCCATGCACAGTGTTCCAGGGGCCCTACCCTGCCATGAACCCGCAAGTTCTCCTAGAAAGACCTCATGGAAGACCAGTTTAAGATGAGATCAGCTACGTATCCAGCCATCTCTCACAGTTGATATCAGGCTAAGGTCCTCTGCAAGACTGGGATGCTGAGGGAAGCACATGCCTGTAGGAGTCCCCCAAGCCTCCAATGAGAGTCCAGAGAGAAGACATGGGTCTTGGGGCATTTCATTGCCCCCAAGTGGACAAAAACACCTGTGTATTTCTAATGCTAAAAGGTCTACTGACCTACAACATTTCAATCCCTTTGGAAGTGATGCAGTGGCTAATGCTTAGGATTGCTTTCAATGCCTGGAAGCTAAGAAGAAATAAATCCAGAATTAGATAAAACTGAACAGCAATTCATCCTTGGAATTTAGTTATCTCAGCCTGTTACATTGTATTAATTTGTATTGATGTTCAGTTACCTCATGTACGTTATATTCTGCTAATTTATATGGCTTTTGTACATAAAATAGTTTTGCCCTAAAAAGAAAACATTTGGGAGTAGAAAACAACACTTTCTCACAAGCTGGAGTGAAGCCTCATCACTGCAGAGGCATCAAGATCCCACACACCCCCTGATGGAACATATTGAAATTGCAAGCAAAGAACCTAGAAGGAAAAAGCAAACTGCAGAAGGACAACCTCCACACTCATCTCTCTGAAGGCTACAAATGTTAAATCCCCGAACATAGATCCTTATTTCTTTATATAAGAATTCCTGATGTATAAGCACCATGTGGAAATAGAATCAATACAACACATACAAATACAGGTTTTATTTTTCAAGTGTGTTAAATGTTGATGTAATTAATGAAATACAATGTCACCTAGAAACGCCCTCACATTCAGTGTCTTTTTTGTATATTTTCCCTATTTATGGACTGTGAAAACATAGTTACTGTCATATGAAAGGTTTCACAAATTGCTTGATGCTACAAATTGCTTCTTGTACTCAGAAAAACTGGGAAGCCTGGCCTTAGAACTTGAAGAAAGCAAAAACCATGGCAAGCCATCCAGATATTGACCCTAGAACTCAGTGGGAATTCCAACTCTGGTGACAATGAGAAACTTATGCTGCAACTTTGTACAAAAGACTGTATGTCCATCAGAAGAGCAAAGAACTGCTGTAATATCAACATGCTATTACAACAGAAGTGTTTATTTAGGAGTGGGGGAGAAACAAGCAGATGATGTTTGGGAAGTATCTGCTCCTTCAGTTAATCACGCCAGCACATGGTGAGCAGTTCATTCGGGATCACCCAAGGAACCAGACTCAGGATATAGCCACCCTGGTACATAAGACCACCAACCAAGTGCCAAGTCGGGATCCTACTGGCAGACACTGGGTTGGAGCCACCAGCTCTCAGGAGTTTCAGATGGCCACCCCCCACCCTACCTCCATCTTCTTGGCTGGGGACAAGCAAGCTGCCTTTACCTCCCTGAACTTCAGTTTCTTCACCTCAAAACAGGGATGATTACTTGTGCTGTTAATTAGGAGGATAATACAGAAGGGTATAATACATTCCTTAAGCACCTAACAGTGCTTGTAATACAGTACATGTTCAGCCAACTATGGCTTCATTCCCGTCTCCCTCCCTTTATTCTCACAAACAGCAGCCATTCAGAAGGCCTTCAGAAGGAAGGATGGACTCAACAGCCAGGGCTAATTATGTGTTCACTATGTGCTCACTCTGGGCCAGCACTGTGCCAAGTACTTTATAGGCACTAGTACCATACTGACTTCACAAGACAACCCTGGGAGGTGGTACAGTCCCACGCCATTTTTCCAGATGGGAAATGGGAGAGTCAGGTACTCTCCCCCAGCTGGAGAATGGGAGAATCAGGCCTTGCACCAACCTACACATGCCACCTGCAATGCAGCAGAACCCTGCCCAGCCCCCAAGGCACAGCCCCTCCCAGGCATGACTCCTCTGAGACATACCTCCCCCAAGGCACGGGCCCCTTGAAGTCATGGGTCACTCCAAGAATGGTCCCCCAAGGCACACCTTCCCCATGGTATAGATTCTCTGCTACGGGATCATCTCCCCCAGGGAAGGCTCCTCCAAAGCACAGCCCCATCCCCAGCCCTAAACCCCACTCCACACAGCCACCAAAGGCAGGCCCACTACCACCTCACCAGATCAAGTGGCCACTGTTCAGCTTTTCCTCCCCACCAAGTTTCATTCAATTTTAACTAGGAATGCCTTAGCCCAGTTGTCCCCAACCTTTTTGGGACCAGGGATTAGTTTCATGGAAGCGGATTTTTCCATGGACAAGGGAGGGTGGGGGAAGATGGAATGGGAGGCAGAGTTCAGGCAGTGCTGTGGGCAGTGGGCACCAGCTATAAATACAGACAAAGCTTTCCTTGCTCGTCCACAACTCACCTCCTCCTCTGCGGCCCAGTTCTGAACAGGCCATAGACTAGAATCTTTTTGGCACCAGGGACTGGTTTCATGGAAGATAATTTTTCCTGTATGTGGGTGGAGACAGGAGATGGAGCTCAGTGGTGATGCTGTGCAGCCCTGTTCCTAACAGACCAAAGACTGTTACCAGTCCTCAGCCGGGGGTAGGGGTGGGAAATGCACCCTTAACCCCTCTCCCCCCAAAAGGAAGGAAAATAGAATAAGGACTAATTATAATGAAAATGTTTCCTTCTCACTACTGGATACTGGTTACAAGGTACCTTCTATTTCCTTCTCTAAAAAACCCTGGGAGGCAGGTATCACGGAGGAGGAAAGTGAGACCGCGACTTCACCCAAGTCCACCCAAATAGCAAGGGGCCCGGCCAGGGTGTGGGCCCAGGTAAGGCCAGCCTATGGCCTATCTCTCTCCCCCTATCCCCCAGAAGCTGCTGCAGACAGGGGCTGGGAGGGGCAGGAGGGCAGGAGGGTCTCACCCTGGACCCAAGTGGGGGTCAGGTCCCAGGTGGGATTTCAGGGAAGAGAGAGAAGCTGAGCTGGCAGTAGGGAGCCCCTCCTGTGCCCCAGGCCCTACACACCCAGGGGAATACTTTGCCCAAGAGAGCTGACTTGGATTAAGTAAAACCCTGGGTGGGTTACACTCACTTATGCTGCTTCCAAGCTCACAGGTCAAGACAAGTTAAAAACAAGGCAATGAGGAAGGGACCCTAGGTTCAAAACCCTGCTCCCTTGCACCTGGGCAAGTGCCATACCTCTCTGTGCCTCAGTTTGCTCCTCTGTAAATTGGGGATAAAAACAGTGGGATGAAGCAATCACGACAGCCCCTGTGCGTTAGCTCAGCAGTCGTGACAGCATTGAATAAGCAGCCACACAGCCCACGTGTGACCACGGGCCCAGGGCATCCTTAGCACAGGAGAACACAGGCTGTGCTCAGGGGTGACCATCTCATGAGGGCAGTGGGCAAAGACGGGGTCACAGCTCTGTCGCTCCCTAGCTAAGCAGCCCTGGCCCAGTGACTTCACTTCCCTGAGCCTCCATCTCATTTATAAAACACCCTGGGGGATGGTGAGGATTAATGAGATGATAAAGGTGAAACTACCCAAAGTGCTGAGCAATCTTCAACAAGTGGCAAATATCATCGCATCTCTGTCCCAGAAGGAGACTCCTGAGCACACACTCACACTTTATTAATAATTTTAAAGCGCAAGATGTGAGGAGGAGGAATCATGCACTAGGCAGCCTGGATTAGACAGTATGTATACGCCATAAGAAATAACCCTGAGTCCCATTTTATCTGGTTAGAATAAATAAAAGAAAAACCGTTGTTACTGGTAAAATAACTATTACAGTTTACCTCATAATACACAATCAACCTATACCCCTGTAAGGTGAAAAGAAAACAGTTGTTACATATAAATCAAATCCTATTTTAAAATCACAAAGAAAAGGTGCCATAGAAACCTAAGGTGACTCATCTGGTATATGTCAAATCACTATTATTTTCTTTTTGAAAAAAAGAATATGGGTTTCCTGGACAGGCTAAAAGCATGACTTGCTGTACCCTCCTGGGACTAGTCCTCACAGGGTATGGGGAAGGACCTTACTCCCCCTCAAAGGCTGGGTGCCTTCCTCCTCCCTCCTCCCACTCACCAACCCCCACAAGTGGGCAAGCAGGGGCACCAGGGGGTTTTAAATAGTACATCTCTGAAGGGGTGACATTTACTGCTGGGGTCAGGAGAGTTTGCACTGTGAGGCTAGTGGCTGCCCCCACTGTCCCCAGCTGGTCCCCTGGCTGTGCTCTGGGTTACTAAGGAAAATGTCTCTCCTAGAACCCATCGTCACCAATGCTCTCCTTGAACAAGAGAAAATACAGTGATCCACGCAGAGGGTGGCTTGTAACTATACAGACACCTGAATTCACAGTAATTACATATAAAACTTGTTTGAAGAGGCAAAGAGAAATATTGTTCATAAAATGATTCCTGATCAATTATGACTCATGAAAAATAAAAAGTGGCTATTAATTCAGCAGTAGGTTAACACCTGCTCCCTATCAGACCCGTGCCTGATAGAAAGGGCTGCTCAGGTGCAGGGCCAGAAACGGACAAAGAGAACAGAGAGCCCTTCTGCATTCAGATAAAAACCCAGACAGCCCCTTACAACCCATGTGTCCTCTCATCTAAGGAAGGTCTCTGGGGACCTAATTTTCAAACACTTGGTTTGTATTCAAGATGAGTCTGCAGAACTATCTGTGTGTGGCTTCACCATGTGCTTTGAAATTCAGGCTGGGGACAAGAATGTAGGGAGAAGGGTATTGGGGCTTATGGCAAGAGGTGCCACCCTGGAAGTATGTTTTTCCCATGAGTGGTGACGGACGCCTCAGAGCCTTGGCTCCAGTTCCACTGACACTGGGCAGCAGGCAGAACCCTCCTCTGGGCAGGTGGCTGGTGGAGGTGCACAGCCTGGGGCCACTGTGGACTCCCAGCCAGGTAGAGGCAGCGTTCCCGCAGGCCAGCTCTGTAGTGGGCCTCTAGGATCACGCCTGCATGTCTGGCCAACGGCTGAGCTTCCAACAATTCTGTTTGCCTTGAATATCCTGCCTTACATCCTCTTCTGCTTCAACTAATTAGAGTGAATCCTGAATAACACAAATGCTGTCAACTAAGATGCCTGAAATCGTGGTAAAAATTCATCTCGTGGGAAAAAACCCTGGCGTGAAAAAAAAAAATTATTTCAGGCAGGACATACCAAAGGAGGAATCTTGTATATATATATAACATTTACTAAGAAAATAATACTCCAAAGGCCCTGATCAGAAAAATGTGCAAAACTTCAAAGATCTATGATGTACAAAATAATCACAATCTTAAGAAGATGGGCAAAGAAAGACATCAATCGTCATGTTATTGAACAGCAAAAGATTGAAAATGACCCAGTTAACAGTGGGTCTGAGAGAGGCCTGGGGTGAGGCAGCTGGAACCCATTCTTGCAATAAAATTCCTCATAGCCATGAGGAAATACACAATAATCTAATAATGTGGGGAAAAGACTCAATGCATACTGTTTATCTTGAAAAGGCAGCCCACAAAACAATACAGACATTATCTCTTTTTATAAATATGCACTTCTATGCATACATGTGTATATGTATATTCGGCACAGACAGACTTTCGGAAAGAAATGCTCTGAAATGTTACAGAGATGTCTGCTCCCATTCTGTCCCCAGGCTAGAGGGGAGAGACCGCCTGTAACTGCAGCTCCTGGCCTTAAGCCACATGAGAAAGCAGCCAAAGAGGAGCCTGACTGGCATGAGGCAAATCTCAAGTCCAGTCAAAGCCCAGAGGTCTGCCCGGCCAGCTCCACGCAGAACTTGTGCCCTTCCCTGTTTGCTGACCTGACCATTCTCTGTCTACAGCAGTCCCTCCCCCACTCAGGGAGCCCTCCAAGATGCGCTCAGTTGTTTCTGTTCTAGAATGTAATCCCATAAGCCACCCTTACCAGCACAACTTAACTCAACGATGCCTCTTTCCTCATGAAGGCCATGAAGAAAACAAGGTAACTGGGGCAGCGCCTATAGCTCCTCGAGTAGGGCTCCGGCCCCATATATAGAAGGTGGCGGGTTCAAACCTGGCCTCGCCGAACTGCAAAACAGCAAAATACCCGGGCACTGTGGCGGGCGCCTGTGATCTCAGCTACTTGGGAGGCTGAGGCAAGAGAATCGCCTAAGCCCAGGAGTTGGAGGTTGCTGTGAGCTGTGTGACGCCACGGCACTCTACTGAGGGTGATAAAGTGAGACT
>CAUYON010118639.1:0-34664 GCA_963573935.1 Arctocebus calabarensis
TTGTTGGGGATTCATTGAGGGTACAAGAAACCATGTTACACTGGTTGCATTTGTTAGGAAAAGACCCTCTTACAATCGTGTTTTGCCCCCAAAAGGTGTGGCACACACCAAGACCCCAAGACCCCACCCCCCCCTTACTCCTTCCCTCTTAATGGTTCTTCAAAGACCCATGGCCCAGGGTCATTCAAAATGTGTACATCTTGATTTTACAGCTCAATCAAAAGAAATCTCCTCTCACAATTTTACTTTTTTCTGATTTTTACTCAATTTCTTTGTGTTTATTTTTATATATTCCAAGATATCCTTCCCACTTCTGCCAGAATTAAGTCTGTCAATTCATTTTTTAAATAAACAGTAAAACAGGAAACAGAGGAGGTCCAGATAGTTCTCACCTGTAAAACTTCAATCTCAACTAGGAAATCTCAAAACAACAACTTTTTTAAGTAAGCTATCTTCATGAGAATTCTAAACATAAAGCAATTCCTATTTTTTTTCTGGAAATTGTTTAACCCCATGAGGCAGAAACACACTTAATTTATTAAATTTTTTTTTTTAATTTTTTGTATTTGATACAACCGTGGTATTTAATCTTTGGCGTCATTCAAAATGGAAACCATCCTTATTTCAATGCAATCAAATAAATCTAATTTAAATAGCAGGGCCTTTTGGAAAACAGACTCACCTCTCAATGCAAAGAACAAATATTTGCATTACCTATTTATATTAAAATATGCAGAAATTTCCCGAGCATTCAGCCAACTTATAAATTTTTATAACTTCTTTGAATTGTTCACATTTTTTTTAACACACTCCATTATTTCAGCTTTGTGAAGGGCTCAATAACAATCTTTCTGGTCAGGAAAAAGGAAAGGACATTAAAATAAAGAATGCAGAATAAATAAAAACAAAACAGTACAGCCCGTACATCCACTCACACAAAGACAACTTTCATGGTGAGCTATAAGCAATTATAATAACACAATGTCCTTCATGTTGATTTCAGCAGTGAAAAGAATTTCTCTAGTTATTGAAGACTTTCCTGGCCAAGTTTCAGAAGAAAAAATCTGATTCTATCCTGATCTGACTTCTGTGCAATGCAAGTCATGCACATTTTAAACACTGATATATAATGCTGCCTTTCTTCCACGAACTGTTAACAGCTGTAGAAACTATTATAGCCAGCTTCAAAACATGTCTGTGTAGTCAGTGCTCTCCAGACACTTAGCAATCCCAAAGCTATTCCTGGACTCACTCGGATTGCAGTGTGAACACAAAGTTTTGATTTATGTTGGTAATGAAACAACAAACTTCTGATCTTTCCTCTAAATGGCCATTCAGATTACATGAACAGCATGTGCTTCGGGGGAAAGTGGAGGGCAGAATTTACAGAAACAAAAAGGAAGCAAGAAAATAAATGAAGGGGCCACCCACAGTTACCTTAAGGAAAACCCACAGTCATCAGTACAAAGCACTGTATTGGAGTTACATCTTGGGGCCACAAAAGGCACTTATGCTTACAGTGAAAGAAATATCAGCCCAGGCTTTGGATGAGGAGGAGATCCAGCAAGAGCATGATAATAATGTAATCAGGCAGAAGGCAAGTGGTCGTTCCCATACCCAAGGTGCTACCGTAGCCATGAGCAAAGATGCACAAAGGCCATGAGATTCTTGGGTAAACTGAAAGTTCCACTTCACTGAATCATGACAAAATCCCCTAAAACTGACAAACTCATGCAAGGGAATTTTTTAGTTGTAGCAATCCAACCACCCCCCAAAAGCAAAATGTCCACGAGAGATCTTAAGCTATGAAGTTCCCTTATTCCACATTTGCCAGCTCTAACTCAAATACATAGAGGTGCTTCCCTAAAATGCTTTGTTTTGAGCTTACTGTTGTAAGAGTCCACCCAATCCTGCATCTAAATTGTTCATAAAGAATGGAAATATAGATATGTGACCAAAATTCAAAGAATGTCCCCTCCTAATAATTAGTGATGCAATATGAAACAATCTCTATAGGCTATCACATGGCTTCTGTTTCTCAACTTAGAGACCAAGAAGTGGTAGATTTTTATCTTCTTAAGATAAGCAAAGTGCTTACTGCCCTCCCTACTGGCTGGAACAAAGAAGAAACACCAGTATTCCTTCATTTCCTGGCCACAATTGTTCTCCATACCTAGTGCAGGAATGGACATGAACAAGATAAAAGGCCCAGATTTTTACTTCTTATATTGTTTCCAATGATGGCAGGGTACAAAACTAATCTTCTTTTTTCTCTTCCAGTGCCATATAAGCATTGTATTAGATTAAAAAGGAGATGTGTTCAATCATAAACTACTTGGAGCAGACACTATGGGTTGCCTCCCTTACAACCATCTGCCTCAGATCTTTGTTAACTGAACCCTGATCTTGATCACCTTCTGTATGACAATATGCTCAGTGAAGATACTCCTTTAAAGCTCTAAGCTAGGGAGTGAGTTTTAATTCAAACACAGTAATTCCATTTCCCACATCAGTAATTTGTTGAGAAATAGATATGCAACATAATTCTGACTAATGATTCATGAAGGGAAGTCTGCTGAGGACCTTCTAGGAAAAATTTTCCTTCTTGATAAAAAGAGACAAATGGAAAAACTATCCCTTTCTATATCTAAAAGAAAATAGGTAAGGATAAAATGCCTAGATCATTAGCAGCCATCTTGCAAACATAAGGGGATAAACCTAGGAAAAGACGAACATGTTAAGAAGAGCAAAACAGAAACTGAGGCCTTGATACCATCGATGAGCCAGTGAATTAGAAGAACCAACTCTGAAACTGCCCTTCCTCTAGGGGTTTTATTATGAGAGATAATAAATCTCTTATTATTTAAGAGACTTTAGTTTCCTATGAACCCACAGCTTCCTCATCAACGTGGTTCTGGCCCAAAGAGCACGTGTCCCAGGCTCTGTGTTTTTGTTAATAACCTTATTTCATTAGCAGCAGCATTATCAATGCCTGGTTATCTGCAGCTCTTTGATAAGCTTCATGCGCACATCAGTAGCCTTAGCAGACGTGGTATTCTGATGTCCCCATGGTCAGAAAATTCAACCTCAGTCGTGGTAATAAAAGGCTCTGTGGTGCTTCAGGCTTCCCAGTTAAGGTTTTCCATTTCCCTTCAGCCACTCTCAGCCTCCCCCACTCAGGGTTCTCATTACCTACAAGAGGGGCCACATGCCCTGCTCACAGGGGCTTAGAGGAGAAGACGCATGAAAATAATGTAATCATCTGACAGAAAAGAGAGGCTTATCTATAAATCTTCTCTATAACTGAACTTCATTCTTATTAATATAAATGAAGATATGTCTGATGTACAAATTATATAGAGTTGGGAAAGCTGTGAATACACAAAAATATATCCAGATAAATATAAATGGAAAGATAGTATTTGGTATAATCTATGATGAACCCCTCATGTTCACTGATTATCATTTTAGAAAAGACTTAAAATGTGGTTTAATGCCTAAAATGTCAACTAACACTCACATCTTTCTTTTCCCCCAGAAAAAACGTTGTCATGCATACTGCATGCTTGTTATGAAAGAAACTCTTGCAAAAGAAAATCATGTATCTTTCTTAATATCCAGGACTCCTAGTGTTTAAAAGCCACCCAGAGTGTCTAAGAGCTTACAACTGATTGCCATGGCTTCTCTGAAACCCACATTAGGGCTGCTCTAAAACTGTCACCTCACTTACTCCATCTTGCAAGAGGACAATACTCTAAAAGGGCTCTAAATAAATACTTTCTATCTTTGCTGGGCACAGTGGCTCACCCCTGTAATCCTAGAATTCTGGGAGGCCAAGGTGGGGAGATTGCTTGAGTTCAGGAGTTTGAGACCAGCCTGAGCAAGAGCGAGACCCCGTCTCTACTAAAAATAGAAAAATTAGCCAGACATGATGGCAAGTGCCTGTAGTCTCAGCTACTCCGGAGGCTGAGGCAGAAGGATTTCTTCAATCCAAGAGATTGAGTTTGCTGTGAGCTATGGTGACCCCATGGCACTCTAACCTGGGGCAACAGAGTGAGATACTACCTATAAGCAAATACATACATACATACATACATACAAACATACATTCATTCATACATACTATCTTGCAGAGGAAAAATAGTGCAAATTTTTGTCCCAAGGTTTTCATACCTAAGAGCCCTTCAGGACTTAGCTTCCAAAGGGACTTAGGAACAGACCCCCAAATGAATGGAGCAAATCACTTTATTTATGTCTTTATAACATAGTTTTCCATACTTCTAAAGCTAGTGATTTTATATATTTACATTTTAAAGCTGGGGATTTTTTTTTAGACCAAAAACTTTGGAAACCAAATAAATTTGTCTAAGATACTTAGAATAAAGCAGGCCAAGAAGAGACAAAACAGGTTAGCCAAAGATCTAATTAGATCCTTCACCTTCAGAATCAAATGGCTGTAGTCAAAACTAAAGTAAATAGAAAAGAGAGTGATCTGTTTCTACTGGGCCACCTTCTAGATATCAGTGTTATAGCAACTGAGTGCTTCTTCTCTTTGATCTTTGACCAAGCATTGTATAACAGTTGTATTATTATAATAGTTTAAGATGCTCTGGGAGGTCAATGCAAAGAACATCTGATTGTAACAAATATAACAAGGGTTAAAACATTTGGAGAACTTTTTTTTCATGATTTCCTTCAAGAGTTTGTAAGCAAGTCTTTCAGAGTATGTTCAGAAACATGAGAAAAGTAGAAGAGAAAACAGAAGCCATAGGACTTGTCTTCAAGTATTTGGAGTAAGTCACAGGAAAGGGAGGGAAGGACTCAGGCTGTAGAACAGAAGCAGTTTCATCTTCACGTGAAAAGCTTCTCACCAACCGCATTTTCCAACCAAGAGGTGGCTGGCTCAGCCATATGTGGACATTCCTGTATCGCAAGGGTGGAAGTAGGGTTACCCACTTCCGGTGATCAGTCGGGGAACCCCTAGGAGACATCCCTGCACTGGAGTCAGAGGATAGATTGCATAACTTCCAAAAGCCTCTTCCACCATTAGAGCTAGGTTTTATTCCTAAGTGGGTGCCACCGTGAGGTTTTCAGACTACTTTTGTCTCACAGTTCCCATAGCATCTCCTTGGGTCATTTTAAAAATGGCCTTATCATCTTCTAAAGATTGTTATCCACGAAATTCTCCTCCACAAATGAGAACCAACACCCTTTCCCCATTTCCACCATGCCTCACCCGCTAATCCCGATGCCTCTTCCCAAGATATTGAGATAACCATAAGCTTGGTTGGAGTACCAGCTGCAGGCATCACTTTCACATATTTCTCCTTCCTGTTATTGTCTCAGGATGGATCCCTTAGATTCTGAACCTCCTTAATGAGCTGCTGATTTTAAAATTGGCCCTTTGCCCAGAGTGGGGTTTCCCCGGTCTAGAGGTATGAAGAGGCACCTCACACTCTGTGGCACTGGGGAAGTCCCGAGGCCCCCAGAGAGCTGAACTATTTTAAACATTAAGTAGAAAAAAGACTTCACTAGTGGGTGTGGAAAACAGGGGAATTCTCAGTTGTGAAATAGTGACTAGGTACTATTTCTAATAATACTACTAATAAAAGATCATTTCTCCTCATTGACTCACACGTACACACCTGCTTGAATGACCTGCTCTTTTATCAACTGTCCAACAGAGTCTGCCAGCACCGTCACAGGGAGCTGGTCCGGGGCTACCAGGGTTACAACTGGATCACACCTCATCCACTGAAACTGGCAGAAAAAATGAGTGTGCTCTTCAAAAACACTGAAGAAATCTTATTGGTAGGCAATGCAGAAATGTTCCCCACATACCAAAGGCCTTAGGCAAAGCGTCGAATAACTTTCATCCATTTACAGCTCACTAGAAAATGCTGGTGAATTTTTAGAGTAAGTTTGTTCACTTTTTATGGGTTAAAAATTGAGAATCTTCAAGACATCCAGACTCTTAAAAATTTTTCATATTCTTCTTCAACAGACCAGACAGAAGAAGAAAAACCTTGGAAAGAGTCCACATCTATGTCCAAGTGTAATGATGAAAGGGAAATAGCTTGCATGGGTCCACTCATCCTGACCATTAACCAGCTGGGACAGAGATCAAGAGATGGGTCACAGTGTTTAAAGACCAACGAAGGAGAGTTCTGTGTTAACAGATTAGCATAAGGAGATGGGGGAGGCAGGACAGGAGGTAGATAATGTTAATGCTAAGTGTCTGGATCTGCACTTGGGCACTGAACTTTAAAATACAAGCAAGAAAAGAAGGATGGGGCCCCCAAAGGTTAACAGAAAACATAGCTTCCTCCAGGAGCACCTGTCATCCCTACGTTTGTTTAAACTGAGTGCGTGTAAATTGAGTCTGTGGAGGCAACAAACTGGTCTATCTGGGACCTCTTTGATAAGTTATATAGAAAAGATGAAATGAAGGATCCTTTGAGAATGAGCCAATGAGATGCAAAAGAATTATACCAGTAGGGCGGCGCCTGTGGCTCAAAGGAGTAGGGCGCCGGCCCCATATGCCAGAGTGGCAGGTTCAAACCTAGCCCCAATCAAAAACTGCAAAAAAAAAAAAAAAAAAAAGAATTATACCAGGAGAAGATGTGGTACCAAAGATTAGGAGGCAGGAATTAACACAAAGTTAAAATTATCTTTAGTATACAGTAAAAAGTGTACCTAGTTTATTCAAGCCACCAAGCTGACTCCTGTCCTAGAGCCTCTGCAGGGGAGTTCTGTCCCCTCTGCTCCTTCCTGTCCTTCAGGCTCAGCTCAAATGTCACATGCAGAGAGGATTCCTCTGATGCTCCTCTTTACCACATTGTCACTGGGTTAGCTTAGGGCTTTTTGCAATTACCTTGTTCCTCTGTTTCCTTTCTCTCCTCTGCCCCCCTTTCTAAATGTGCATTCCATGCAAACAGGAATGGTGCCTGTCTTGCCCTGTCTATCCCTCTCCCACAGGCACTGTACAGTGCACGGAGCATTGTGTTGGAGCGAGTGTTTAAGGCATATTTGTTGGAGGAATGAACAGCCAACTCAATGGTGGAAGTTCTCAGTTCCTGCTAACTCAAAGCAAATCAGTTTTCTGGTTTTTAATTGATTTTCTGACAGATTTTCTTGTGAGAAGAATTTCAATCCCTAATAATACCAGGTTAAACCACAAGTGTAAAACTCTATTCCTTACTGTTTCAGACCAATACATTACCTTGTTTTTCTTCTGACCCCCAGTGAGCTGCTGTGTGCAAAGATGGCCTTTTTACTTCAAAATTAACTTCTAAAAATTTACCAAGTGACTTTTTAAGGTGACTTTGCTTTTCACTCTGAGCATCATTTTTCACTCACCTTCATTGTGTGAAGTTATTGCCCTTTTAAACCCCCAACCCCAAATCGAAATAGAGTCCTAAATCCTACACCCGGAAGCATCAGAATACTGGTGCTATATAAATCTATTATCCCCACCAACATTATTCCTTGCTATACCTAGGAAATTTTAACATGCTCACTTAGTCACCTGCTAAAATGTGGAAATTCCATGAACAGTAGGAAATATAAAAAAGATTTTTCTTCACAAACAAAATAAACATTGCAGTATGAAGTGTACTCTTTGAATTAAACAATAAGAAGCTAAATACCAAAGGCCAAGATAAAAACAGTAGCATCCACCGGGCTTTCTACATTCTTTTTTTTTTTTTTTTTTTGTAGAGATAGAGTCTCACTTTATCACCCTTGGTAGAGTGCTGTGGCATCACACAGCTCACAGCAACCTCCAACTCCTGGGCTTGGGCAATTCTCTTGCCTCAGCCTCCCCAGTAGCTGGGACTACAGGTGCCCACCACAACGCCTGGCTGTTTTTTTATTGTTGCAGTTTGGCTAGGGCCGGGTCAGTATATGGGTCCAACGCTCTACTCACTGAGCCACAGGCGCTGCCCCCTATATTCTTTATGATAGACTAAGTCATATAGTCTGTATGGGACTGTGGCTTAAGTGGAAAATTAATTTCCACTAATCCTTTTCACGTAGCCAGAAAAGTATTGTATCTTTGTTATGTAATAGATCTAGAGTGAGAAAACTGCACCATTAAAGTCCATTTTGTACATTGAAAAATGTAACTGTCACGTGGAGATTGGCTGCATGGTCCTGACTTGTTGATAGCTGCTGGCTTCCCTGGGCAGAAGGACAAATGTCTACATGGAGAGAAAGCACACTGCTGACGAAAGAGGAAACACTCATGTGGGAAAATTCAGGCAGGATTACCCAGAAGATCAGAGAGAATTCTAATAATGAATCCAGACTCTACGCCTTTATGGGCCACACAAATTTACATTTGGCCAAACAAAAACATGTGGTGCTTCTGTCAATGCAGACATGGGGACCTGTACACTGGGGTCTTCCTCCTCTCCTGTCCCCTTCCCATCACTGTACTCACAGTTCTTCTGTGAAGACTTGGATGAAGCTGCATACCTCAGAAAAGGTTTTCTATCCCTTCTTGGCTATAATGTGTGTGGGTGCATCTGTGAGCCCACGTGTACTTATCAACAGGAAACAGGTGCTCCACAAACCCCCTCCCCCCTGTTTCTTCTTCTCACTCTAGCCCCTGTGAGTCCTGTCCACAGGGACATCATACTCTCCCAGCAGCAGGGAGCACGCAGGTCTCCTCCTATTTCCCCCACAGAGTTTAGTACGGTAATTCCATACCAGGGCTAGTTGTAAAAGCTGAGGAATGACTTAGCAAATTACATTCTCATAGGATTCATTCCTGAAAAACAGGGCATCCTGGCATGAAAACTGGAGTTTGGGGAGCACTAAAATGTGATGGGAGGAAGAAAAAGATTAAGCACAGTAGGCTGAAGTTCAGGAAGGGGCAGAGAGGACAGGTCCTCTCCCAGAAGGCAAGGAGGACGGCTGGGCTGGACAGCAATATTTATCCAGACAGATGCATGGGGGTAACCCAGGATGCAGCAAAGACTCCGTGTCCGAAGAAGATGGTGGCTCCGGAACCCAACTGAGAAGAGGGCTTCTAAAAGAAATGTGCCGAATGCTGAGCAGTGAGGTGAAGGGTGCGTTTCTGGGTGTGTGTGTCAGGGGCACTGAGGTAGAAGGAAGATGCAGGAGAGACCACAGTTACCGCACAACTGAGTCGATTGGCTGGACACTCCAGGAGAACTGTTCAGCACTTTCCTTTCAAGATGAACCTTTGTCCCAAATGCAGTCCCAGGGTAGGATCTGCCCAAACCACACCCAGCTCTGATAATGTATGATGACTGAATTTCCAAGGTCTTGCTGTAATTAATATGCTCATTTCCATGGTGATACCTTCTGGTGCTTCATCTAACTCTCCTTTAAGGGTAGAATAAAGACATTAGATATTACCCCTGTAATTCTACAGACTCGTGGGTAATCAAAGTTGTCACAGCTGAACTTGATTCTCCCATCCACTGCTGACCATTCTGGAACAACCTTCCCGGACCACTTGGGAGTGACCCAGAATAGAGCCTGACTTTCCTGGGAGACCCAAAAGTACCAGCAAAAGATGAGAGGGAGGTAGTCTCTTCCCAAGACCCTCTGGGGCTTCCCTGAGGCTAACCCCCTAGGCAGTCACACTCTTGAGGCAAGCCTGTTCTCTCCTCTGCAGCCAAGGCCAGAGGTGCTTCCAAAGGGAAAGGGGAGCGGGCAGGGGAGGTAACAGTGCCACTGCCAACCACGAATTCTTAGATTGGCTTACTTCTTTCAATGCTTCATACCTGCTGCTCAGAAATCTAAAATAAGACAGTTTTTCTCCCTTCTTCATGTTATTAGAAAGAGAAAAGAAGAAAGCAATCAGAACCCATTCTTCTCATGAAAGCACGTCCAGCTCAGACTTTCTTTCTTCCTCTGCAACGCTGATCTTACTTCTCCACAGTTTCCCAATTTTCCTCTCTTCTTGGAGTGTATTCCAGAATGTGCCCTGGAGAAAGACCAAATGCATAAACCTATGGTTATAACATGTGTTAAGATACACATGGTATCATTCTGGGTTCTGTCAAAAATGCATTCGATGTTGTCTCTGTCTCCAGGAAATGTATAAGCCATGAATTTAGTTTTCAAGGTTCTTTCATCTTCCTCCCTCTCTAATTTATGTCCCTAAGGATGAGAAAATGACCCAGGTGCTACCGTCTGGGCTTCCCATACTCAGCCTGAATTCCAGGGTTTCTACCATTTTGCCTTTTAATGGTTTGGTGACCAAATTCTTCAACTCCAGAAAGACACAGGGCCTGAAGCAGGGATGAACTTAAAGAGAACACTCAGTAATTCTCTAAGAAAAGACACTTAGACAAAAATCCACCAAAAAGAAGTGAGATCCTACAGCCTACATGGAGGCATAGTAGGTGAGAGCGCATGTGGTAAGAATAACATGGAGTCAGTCAGGCTGGAGAAGTTTAGATCCTAAGTGACCTTTACCCGCTGTCTCCCACTCTTGAATAGTTTAGAAGGACTGATTTAGGAAATTAACTTTTGAATTGAAATGTTGTTTTAGGTCATGCTTTATGCTGATTATTGTTATTTAAGATAAAGATTAACATGGTTTTTACTTTGAACTTTTATGTATAAAACTGTGATTTT
This sequence comes from Arctocebus calabarensis, assembly GCA_963573935.1. Classification (NCBI taxonomy): domain Eukaryota; kingdom Metazoa; phylum Chordata; class Mammalia; order Primates; family Lorisidae; genus Arctocebus; species Arctocebus calabarensis. Next base: position 10,618 of record CAUYON010118639.1, read on the forward strand.
GGAAATAGAAAAACAGAAAAGTCTTGGAGAGGCTACTCTTGCTGTTCTCCAGAATCCCTGCCTTCTAACAAGTGAATGTTAGTAGGCCTATCCCCGTCTCTGAATATTGGCTGACAGTGACAGGAGGCTGGACCCTCTTCATCTGGTAACATGAAAGGTGTTTATGAAAATACCCTGGAACCCGTTTCAGTATGACAGCCATTAGACCTCCATGTCTATCATAGGTTCTAGAAAGTTCCTTTTAATGGAGCATTATTTCAGTGACTAGAAAGGTTTTTTTTGTTTTGTTTTGTTTTTAATTGAATATCAACCTAAACATCTACTTATGGAAAGTTGCAGATTTCACAAGCAGGGCCATCCCTATAGCAACTATTGAGTATTGCTGGAAGGTCCAGGCAGCCATTTTCTGGGTCTGAAATTGCCAGTTAGCAACATATTAGACAACAAGAGAGGAACAGCAGGCTCTATACCTCTCAGTCCTCCCCAGTCACGTGGGTGGTAGGCTTACATACCAGATGATCTAGTCAATGTTTCTCTAAATTTCTAGATTTCATTTACAATGACTTTTCAAAATTAACTTGAGATACCCAACATGGAGTGGCAAAGAAAGCAAATTAAAAAACAACTACTGTAGCATCTTATAGTCTTACTATAAGTATAGTCTTACTATTTTTATTTTTTAGAGCAGTTTTAAGTACACAGAAAAATTGAGTGGAAGGTAAAGAGATTTCCCATGTTATCTCCTGACCCCACACATGCATAGCCTCCCCATTGTCAACATTCCCCACCAGAGTGGTGCACTCTTATAATCTATGAACATATACGGATACCTCATTATCTCCCACAGTCCATCATTTATCTTCAGGTTCACCCTTGGTGTTGTATATTCTGTTGAGTTCAGGCAAATGTACAATGACTTGTACCCACCCTTAAGAGTATAATATCATACAGAAATAAGTTTTGCAGCCCTAAGAATCCCTTTGTGCTCCACCCATTTACCCCTCCCCCCACCAGCCTGCAGAAACCACCAATCTTTTTACTATCCCCACAGTTTTGCCTTTTCTGGAATGTCATATAATTGGGATCAAATAGTATGTAGCCTTTTCAAATTGACATTTTTCGCTTAGTAATATGCACTAAGTTTCCTCTGAGTCATTTCATGGCTCAGTAGCTCATACTTTTTTAGGACTGAATAAGAGTCATGGTCTGGATGTACCACCATTTACTTATCTGTTCACTTAAGGAAGGTCATTTTAGTTTCTTCTTCAATATTTTTTGTTTAAAAGAATAGGATCCAAAGATACAAGAGGTAGTAGAAACAAGCAAACAAATGTGGCAAAGGTGACTCAAGCTGACACATTAAAAACTAATTTACAGACTCCCTTTAGGACTCTCCACCTCTCATTCATCACTTCTTTCCCCAGGGTGTTTGCCTCATATTCATCCCACCAACTCTTGATTCCCAAGGTATTTTCCCCTAGGTCTTCTTCCTCAAGAACCTTCTTTAAAGTAGAAAGGTAGATATACTACATATACGAATATTAATAACGTTAGTTTTTAACTGAAAACTAAAGTCTCTTTTTCAGTGTAAAGGAATGCTCCTCTCAGGAATATTTGCATTTTAACAGCAGGAACAAATTTCTAAGAGTGGAAATTTCCAACACAGCAGGCCATTTGGGAAGGTCCATGAGAACTTGGGAATGGGAGTATTTTTCCTGTGTCCTGAAAATCACTCCAAACTAGAGTTCACCAAGGTTCTTATTATTTTATCTCTATTAAAACTTTATTAAAGATGATCTAGACATCCAAATTCAATACACTTCATTTTTTATAATAAAATGCTTTTATAGAAGGAAACTGCCACAATACTATTCAGTATCATTAATTTTCAATAAGCAGTGATTTTGTCCCCCAGCCTGGGGACATTTAGCAACAGAGTGAGATATGGTTACTGCAACAGGTTGGGGTGGGGTAGGTAGTAGGTACTACTGTCATCTAGTGGGTGGAGACAACAGATGTTGTTAAATAAACACCCTACAATACACAGAACAGCCCCCTACAACAAAGAATTAGCCAACCCAACATGTTGATAGTGCTAGAGTTAAGAAACCCTGCTCTACGAGAGCTAACTGCCATGAACTTGGTATTTGGATGATACTGTTGCAGGAAGACAAGGCCCAGTGGAGAAAACAACCACCCAAACCCCATTGTTTAAAAGAGGAAGGGCTTTATTCCAGCCAGCAAAGTGATGGCACAGAAGAATTCAAAATGGCCATGCTCTCCAACTGGCTCAGTCTTCTGCTTTTAATCCCCATTCAAAAACTTCTGGCCCACAACCTTTCTCATTGGTCAGTTTGAATTAAACTGGAGAAGCAGGATCCCAGCTTTTACAGAACTGCATGCTTTTACAGAAGCAGAAGCAAGAGTTAGTTTCTAAGTCCCAGGAAGTAAAATTTCTACAAATTCCTAAGAGCTGAGTCACCACAGGGAGGACCTCAAAAGTGTATCCTTGGGGTCTCCTTGAGAAGACCTCTGTTCTCTTCTCTAGACCTTATTTTTTCTGGGTATCCTCTCTCAATATAAACATCAGTGACAGTGAATTTAATGCACCCAGTTTAACAGCAAAAATAACCATAATGTGAAAGAATTTGAACTACTTTCTTAATATTTCTTGGATAACTTAATCTTGACTCTGAATTATTTAGATTACTTCTTCAAAACAGTCAAATGAATAAAATAAAGAGGGTTTACACTGCCTAGTTCACATAAGTTGTTCTATTTTGGAAATGGAAGTTGTGATTAAAATTGGCATTTCTAAAACTCTAATTGCTAGTTATTGCATTGTAGGGGGTGGGGAGAGAAAAGAAAACTATTTCTAAGACTAGCCAGATGGAAAGTCTCAAGATAAGAAATTTTAAGCCAGTGTTCATATCCCAATCAGAAAAAAATTCTGTTTATACATTTTTAATTCTGCTTACAGAATACGAGTAAGCAATACATTTCTTTAATTAATTCCCAAACTGCTATTAATTGGACGGCTAATTTTTTAACATTAGGTTCTATCTCTCAAATACAGTTAGATTATTAAGCAGAACACAGTTCTGCTGTGTTCTGCAGAACACACTATCTATATTCTAAGGGCTTTATAAATTCTAATGGGATCAGGCTGGTTTCTGATATTGCAAATGATATCTTTTTACAGATGTACGAACTGCTAGTAGAAACTTAAAACGTCCATTTTTCAAAACCCATTACTGATTGGAATATGATGAAGTGCTTCAGTTTACATACCCAGAAGCAGAGCAATACAAATGCCTTCTTGATATCCATACTCAGGGTCATCACAGCCCTTCCTATATGTCTCTGGTAACTTCTGCTCTTTCAGTCTAAAAGCGCTCTCTCCTCCCTTCATCTCTCATTTTATCTTCTTCCTTTTCTCTCTGCCATTCCCAAAGAAATGGTAGATGAATGGAAAAGGCCCACAGTGGATGATGTGAGGAAAAGCCATAATGCTTCTTCCTGTTACCCATGAGACTAAAAACTGTTTCCAAACAGGAAAAGATGGCCACACAAAGGCTTTAACTTACTAAAATTTATTGCAAGTCTTCCATATATAAGAATCTTTAAGCCACAAAGAAAGGCTCTTTTTTGAGGGTCTTGCTTTTAGTACACTCATGGGACCATTTTCTTCTATTCAAGTCTGCTGAAGGCTACTGAGAAAAGAACCACAAATTGAGGTACATCTCTTGCTAGTTACTTGGGTTTGACAAATAAAGCAATCATCAAAATCCCGGAGTGTGCACTGTTTTTAAAAGCCCTATTTGTTTGGCATAATATAGCAGCAGGATGGCTAGGCAAATAAGTAGCATTACTTAACATAATCACTTAATGTTGTACAACGGAAGTCAGGTCTCATTGCTTTATCCCTTGCAAAGAGTTCCATGACAATAAAGTTGATTGTTAGTGTGAAGATATAAATTGTTCAGTAGTTAGAGCTGTTAATGACAGCAAAGAAACACAAAAGAGGAAAAACAGGCTTTAGTAGACCAAATTCATTGCTAATTGCCTGTGGATTCATTATAGGCTGACCAGGGCTAATTATCTAATTAAACTACAGTTCTGCTGCCTTAGAGGAATTTCTAGGCACTGTGAGGTTGGTTGTCAATTACCTCAGCAGGTCCTGTTGAAATGTGTAGTTAACGCAAGGCGTGTTTTGCTTTTCCTACTAGCAATACATAGCACTCTTACTGCATGATAATTTATGCTTAGAATGAAAACAAAAGTTTTTCCTTAAAAAAACACAGTGTGGAAACTAAGAATAATGGCAAACATTTTAAACAAGAGCTCCTGCTCATTTTACTCAATGATCTATATTCAGGGAAAGTCAATATAATCTACTTGAAGTAGAAAGACAACACAGACACAAAAGATAAATCAAATACCATTGTGTGTAGGTTACTGAGTGTTCTCTTTACATGTTATTTTTAAAAATACATTTTTAAATGTCCTCTGCACTGCAGTAATTCGCAGTACAAAATTATATTTCTTAATTTCATATAAATACAATTTTTAAAATTCTAGCATTTTTTTTAAAAGACTGAAGAGAAAGTGGTAAATTATCTAGACTAAATTCTTCACTTGATATATAAGGAAACTAAAGTTCCAAGAACTAAAATGACTTGTCTCCGATCACAAAGTGGGTTGTTAAAACCAGAAGTAGAACTGGTATCTTCTCAGTCCATTATTCTTTCCATGTTCAAACCTGCTGTTCTACTTTCAAATCATACTGTCATTTCTCACACTTCTGTAAAATGCTATAACAGAGCATATGCTATGTGGACAAGGTTGTTTTTGTTTTTCCAAAAAAAAAAAAAGGCTTTGATTAGTAGCATTTCATCTATCCAAGTAAACATATATAATATTGTCACTATTTCAGTTAGTCAATGCCCAGGTGATACAATTTAGAAGGTTAAAAAAGAAAAAAACCCAAGGTATCATATGCTTTACCCAACTAACGATGAAAAGATGATAAACGTATAGTGAACTTTATTAATCAGCATGTTCAAACAATTAAATTGCACGCTGCCATTTTGTTCCTAGGCAATTTGATCCTAAGTCAATGGCCCATGGTCATAAAGCAGTATTTACTAAGTATTTTTTGGGAAGGGTATCTGCCAAGAAAGTACAATTTCAGCGTAAGAGTTTTTCCCACCTGTACTGCTCTGAATCCTGGGATACACAGTACAGCATCTGTTACCCTGCAAGGACACTGAACCCTACCCTGCCCCTTTCCCAGTCATTTTTCAGGCAGGCACAAGCAACGAACATACAGTTCTTTGCTGGCAAGTTAAAGAAGATGATTTTCCCTTTCACTGCCTCTTGAAGCTGAACATCAACTGTTTCACCACTTGTGATTCAAATCCATTAATTAAAATAAATATAAAGTAAAAATCTCTCTTTCAGCCAGGAGGAAAAGGACAGATGGGGAAGCGGAGGAGGTGGAGATAGCTTATGTCTTCTTGGAGGGGAAAAAAAAAATAGGAAAAGAAAAACAAGAAGCATGAAATAGGGGGTGGGGGGAGTTAATTAAGAGAAGTAAAGTATTTGAATTTAAATTTACAGTTCACAACTATTTTAGGTCTCATAATAATCGCACTGCTTAAAGGAAAAAAGGAAAATCTCTCCAATAGCAAATTGGTTGAAGGGATGTTATAATCTTAAGCCGCCTCCCAAAATGGTAACACCTGACCTTCAGTAGGGCTTCAGCCTAAATGTAGCAAAATCTCGTCATAAATCACTTATGAGAGCCATATCTTTTTTCTTTTCCCCTTCAACCTGCATTTTCCTAATTTGTAAATCCTTTCTCTCTTGCCTCCTATTGCCTAAAATAAGACACTGACAAGGAAGAAAGAAAAAAGAATCAACTTATATCCTTCTCCATCCCAACCCTGTATGCATTGGTCTGTGCAGTGGTTCTTTCTAATGCCACTGCCCTTTAATACAGTCCCCGTGGGTCACCACCCACAAGTTGAGAACCACTGGTCTATAGAATTACACTTAGGAAATGATGTCTAGGGCATGTATCACACAACTAAACGTCTATAATTTACAAGTTCAGTGTGTATGCCTAAACACTAAAAATTCTTGAGCTTAGCATATTTAACAAAGTAGTCCATATACCAAAGCGATATGATATCAGATAATCTCACAAAGTTAAACCAGAGTAGGTAGTTATTTTATAAAATCTCAATGGAGATGGACAGAGCTAAGAGGATTATAATGTAATAATTTTAGATAAAAGAGATGAAAGAAAACATATATGTTTAATTTGGTTTGAATCATCCTTATAATTTGTCCATGTTGGCCTAAAGAGATCTGGAAGAAATCTTATAGATCATCTGTAACAAAGAAGAACCTGGGCAACAGTGAAGTTAAGTAGCTCGCTCAATAACACAAAAATAGTTAGTGGCAAAACCATGGCACCACTTCCTTTGACTCTGAAACTATTTATTTTTTATTACAACTTGACATTCATTCATGACAAGAAATGAAAAATATACGCTAATAGCATTTTTTTTAAGCGGAAAGGAAAGCCACGATGTAAACCCCAAATATTTCAAATACGATCAAGTATGTTAATCTAAAAACAGGAAAAATTTTTACCATTTTAGTTACCATGCCCTATACTAACATAAAAGCAGATATCCAAGTAAGCTGGCAAGGACTACTGGGGCAAAACTTCCAGGAATGGGGAGAGGGGGAATAAAGAAGAAAAAATATATATAAATGTATTTATACTACCAAACTATACATTCAAAAATGGTAAAGATGGTAAGTTATATATTTTACCTCAATTTTTTTTTTAAAAAGCACTCTCAATAATGGAAAATAGATAGAACCTCATCACAATTTAAAAGAAAAAGAAAAGAAACCTTCCTCCCCACCTTAAAAACAAAAAGAAAACAAACCTGCAGGATAGGAACTCTGAGCATTTGAGTACTTTATTCTTTAATTCTTTATTCTTTCAACTGGGTGCCAGTGCAACCAAAACAGATGGACAAAATGAATTCTAAAGAAAGATAGAAAGAAAAGTGAGAAGTAACAAATCCTGTGAATTAAGGAAAACTAGTCCTCATTAAGTGGAGAGGTGGGGAGGGAAAGGAGGATGAAAGACAAAAGTACAAGCCTAGCAGTTCCCAAAAAATGAAGACAGCATATAAATGAGCAGGTGGAGTTAAACAGATACAGGCTGGGGGCTCTTCCAGTTCTGCTTGTCTCCTGGTTAATTAAACAATTGTAAAAAAGAAAAAAAAAATCAGCTTTACTCAGGCTTCTGTGTGCTTCCCCCATTCCTAAATTTAATAGACGTGGGCAGAAGGTGAGATTTAAGCTTTATCAGCCTTACCTATCACCATAGAGCTGTCAATTTGTGAAAGAGAAAATGTGGAGAGAACATGAAATAGATTGCAAAAGCAATAGCTCATCAGCCCTGCCAGGGGTACCTACAAAACAGATTCCTAGTCTTTACACTAGTTCTCTTGTCTTTCCGCTGGATTACTGCCTCCAATCCAGGTTTCTCTGCTATTATACATGTCCCACCAGCAATCTTCTTAAAAATGTAGAACAGATCAAGTCACCTCCCTACTGTAAGCTCTCTGAAGATTTCTCAATGCACTTATATAATAAAATCCAACTCCCTACCACAACTTACAACTCCCTGTTCCCCTCTCCTATGACCTATATGGCCTACATAATATGGCCCTTGCCTTCCTCTTCAACTTCATCTCCCTCCAAGAACCCTGAAGCTTACTATACAATCTAACTCCACAGGCCTTCAGATTTTTCCCTAACTATATCAAGTTCCTTACTACCTGGTCAAAGTCATAGTATCCAATACCCTTAACAATCTTAAGGCTATTTTCTGGTCTTGGAATGCTCTGACCCCAGATTTTTCCAAGGCTAATACCTTAACATACAGGAGCAGTGCAAATGGTATCTTATGTTCACTCCTGACGATCCAATTGAAAGTAACATACCACACACACATGAATACCATACCATCCTATTACCTTGTTTTATTGCCTTCATAAGTTATCTTTATCTGAAATTATGTGGCTCATTTATTTGTACTGTACAACACTTCTCCTACCCCCTTAAAATAACATACACACACTTGCTGATAAATTCCTCGAGAACTCAGAACTTGTCTTCCTTGTTCCTTGCTGAATCTTCAAACTCTAGAACAATGCCTGGTACTAAGTGCATACACATTATTTATCAAAGATAGATTGCATCTATCCCAAACTTTTCTCAAACCTTGTTTCTACCATGCATTTTCTTTCTTTCTTTTTTTTTTACTGTGCATTTTCCTAGTACTTGTTCTCCATCGTTTTTCTTCTCTGCTCCCTTTTCAGAATTTCTTTTAATTTTATTTAACTTACAACTGAGGAATTACAGAATAAAGACATAAAAAAGAAGGACATTACTGCTAACAGAAACCCACCTATGCTACTGACAGTGGGGCGGAAGACCAAGTAAAGTGCTTCTCTAGGGCAAAATCCACAGGGACAGTCTCATCCTTTAGTGCAGTTCTGAATGAAGGGCAGCATCAAAAGATATGAAGATAATCTCTCTGTGCCCTAAAAAAATGCCACATGCCCCGTGAACACTCTTAAAAACTTTTAATATGCAAAAGATTCAGATGAAGTGGGTTTTGACACAATCTGAGAATTTACACTTTGGATACACACCCCAAGGGGACTCCAAAGATCCATACTTTGGAAACTTTGAACTCAGGACAAAGGATGAACCTATGGGATGGTACCACCAGATAGACAGTTTAACCAATAAAGGTAATCTTTTTTTCATCTCTACCCTAAAGTTGATTCTCAAAACAAGTCAAATTTGATTTCAGTATTTACTTACTTTTATTTAAATTCATGGGTCTTTAAGTACAGCTTTTAGCCATTTTAAAAGACAATAGGGGCAGCTACTATGAGGTCCTGAAATTAAATTCTTAAACTCATCTTGCAAAAAGTGCTATATACCTCATTGCTGAATACTACTATGGTCACCTTCAAAGTACTCCCTTTGGCCATCTGGTGACTGCAGTGATATTTAGCAATGAGGTATGAAGCACTTTTTCTGAGATAAGTTGGCAAACTTAATTGTCCGACATCATATGTTCTAGATTTAGATGAGGTTATCAGCGATTTACACATGCATCATTATCCCATTTTACAGATGAAAATTTTGATCTTCAGTTAAGTGCAGGCAACTATTAAGAAGCGACAGATTTGGCTCGGCACCTGTGGCTCAACGAGCTGAAGTGCCAGCCACGTACACCTGAGCTGGCGGGTTCGAATCCAGCCCGTGCCCGCCAAACAACAATGATGGCTGCAACCAAAAAAAAAAATGGCCGGGCGTTGTGTCGGGTGCCTGTAGTCCCAGCTACGTGGGAAGCGGAGGCAAGAGACTTGCTTGAGCCCAGGAATTGGAGGTTGCTGTGAGCTGTGATGCCACAGCACTCTATCCAGGGTGACAGCTTGAGGCTCTGTCTCCAAAATATATATATATATTTATTTATTGAATGAATGAATAAACATAGTCACTTCACTACTTCTTCCACTTTATTCAACTTAATGAACACTTATCTTTTTCTAAATTTTGAAGTTCTAAGCTTAAAACAGAATATGAACTTGGCCAAATATAGATGGAGATGGTGAAAAAGAAATGGAGTCAAGGCAGGGTGAGGTTAGAACTGAGCAAAATCGTGGGGGTGGGGGAACAAGAGTACGTTTCAGACCAGCAAAAGATCTATGACTTGTGGTTGTTGTGTGTTTACCTGTTCCACTATCTAAGCTACAAATTTGGTCTTTGCCGAACTCAATGAAATGTGTAATGGACACTTATTAAATATAACCCTTTTTAAAAATAGCAGTAACATTTATAAATTCCTAGCAATATTCTTTCGTCACATATTGTAGGCTTCCAAGAGTTTTAGTGAATACTGTATTCTAAGGAATTTAGAATTTTGGTCTTTTGTTTTTCTTCTTTTTTTCTTTTTTTGAGACAGAGTCTCATTTTGTCACCCCTGATAGAGTGCTATGGCGTCATAGCTCACAGCAACCTCAAACTCTTGGGCTCAAGCAGTTCTCCTCCCTCATTCCAGAGCTCAGGAGATCCACCTGTCCCAGCATCCCAGCGTTTGGGGATTACAGGCATGAGCCACCTCGCCCAGCCCAAATTCAGGAGATTTAATTAAGAACAACAGCCACCACCTGTCTGCGTGTGTGTCCTGTTTTCTGACATTATTTACACAAGGCTTGTGTAGCTTCCAGTAGTGTTGCCAGGTTTAAAAATAAAGAATTCAGCATGCCCAATGAGGTTTGACCTGGACAGAGACAGAGAACGAATAGCTTTTGTGCAATCTTTGGTTCTGACTGTGTCATTTGCCTGGAATTCAGATTCATGGGGCATCCTGTGTTTTAATCTTGCAAGTCCAGTTTCCAGCCATCTGTGCCACGACCAACAGAAATAGTGATAGCCTGCGACTATTATCTCTCTAACCTACAGGCAGAAAGTGGGGCGAGAAAGCAGGCTTAAGGGTGACAAGTGTGCAGGTTGACTCTCTGCCGCAGGTTTGATCCCCCTGAGCGACTGGGCGGCAGCGGTGGAATCCGTGCTGCGGCTGGGTCTGCCCTGGCGCATGCTGTGGCCACAGCTGGTGGGCAGCTCGGCGGGCAACGCGCTGGAGTACAAGTCCTGGCTGGACGACTTGGCCAAAGAGCAACTGAGCCATGAGGTAATGGTGTGGTGGGGGGATGAGCGGGTGTTCCAAGTAAGAAGCCCTCTACAGAGAATTTGGAGTTGGAAATAACCACCGACAGAGAACCCAAAAGGCAGGACAGGGAGGGATAGGAACAGCGTGAGTTGTCTGTGTGTGTCAGACTGTGTGTGAAGTGACTGACAGCTGTTGACTTGGCTAGTCTTCAGAACCACCCGAGAGGTGGGGATCGTCAGCACTGTCACACCTACCCAGGCACTGCCCACCAGGTGACGATGTCATAGAACTTTGGGTCACAGAAGCTGTAAGTTGAGATTGAACCCAGGTCTGTCTGACGTCAAGACCCAAGTTCTTTCCTCCACAGCCTGCTGCTTCTTCCATTTAAAAAAGTATTTATTCAATAAATATTTACCGAATATGTAATTATGTGAGACCTTGGCTAAGTGCTTTTTATTTATTTTTTGAGACAGAGTCTCACTTTGTGACCCTCAGTAGAGTGCAGTGGTGTCACAGCTCACAGCAACCTCAAACTCTTGGGCACAAGCAATCCTCTTGCCTCAGCCTCCCAAGTAGCTGGGAATATAGGCACCTGTCACAAGGCCTGGCTATTTTTAGAGATGAGGTCTCACTCTTGTTCAGGCAGGTCTCAAACTTCTGAGCTCTGTCAATCCACCCGCCTGGGCCTCCCAGAGTGCTGGTATTATGGGTGAAAGCCACCTCGCCTGGCCAGCTAAACAAATTTATGAACTATAATTTATGTACTGTGCAGTTCATCCATTTAAAGTATACAATTCAGTGGTTTTTAGTATATTTGCAGATAAGTGCAACCATCACCACAATCAATTTTAGAACATTTTCATTATGAGGTAGGAACTTCTGAAACCACAAGATTAAGCGGAGGCTGAAGGGAATGGCTGGGGTGGAGGATGGTAAAATACCTTCAGGTTATTTCAAGAGTATGTGGTTGTCAGGATTGATTGTGTGTTGATTGTATGTTAGGACAAGCCTAAACTTAGGTCATGGAAAGAACATGAGATTTTTCTTGCAGAACATACAGTCCAGTTTGCTGGAAAAACTGTATAGAAACCGATCCAACCTGGAGACCATTTTTAGGATCATAGACAGTGATCATTCAGGTAAGACACTCATCATTCTGTCATTTCCAATGCATAGCGAGTCTTGTACCTCAGACCCCTCAGTCTTCCTGATTTGTCTGGATTTATCTCCATTTAGACACTCTGGGAAAAAGTAGGTAGAATCAATGCTTAGAAATGTCAGACCCTAATAAAGTACTTGAGCAGTACGAGCACCCATATGGAAGGCCAGGGCAGGGAGAATGAAGGTGAACTGAATGAGAGCTTCTTACAGGAAGGATAATTTCTGGAAGAGGTGCGACCCCTTATAGTTCCATCAAAGACAGCCGCACGTTAATGAGGATTGCCTAGAACAGAAAGGACTCTGCAAGAAATAAAAAAAGGAAAGTAGATTTTGAAAAATACTTTAAATTTTGAATAATTATAGATTCATATGTAGTTAGAAAAATGGATAGAGAGTTCACAGCTAAGGACACAACAATTAAAGCAATAGACAATCTTCGGGATGGGAAAAGATATTTGCATGTTACGTATCTGACAATGGGTTGGTAACTGGAAATTACAAAGAACTAAAATTAATCAATGAAAGAGGAGCAAGCAATCCTATCTATCACTGGGCAAGAGACATGAACAGAAACTTCTCTGAAGAAGACAGACCAATAAACATATGAAAAAATGCTCATCATCCCTAATCATCAGAGAATTGCAGATCTAAACTACCCTGAGCTATCACTTAATCTCAGTGACAATAGTCCACGTCACAAAGTCCCAAAGCTGTAGATGCTGGCGTGGATGTGGAGAGAAGGAAACACTTTTATACTGCTAGTGGGACTGCAAACTAATACAGCCTCTTTGGAAAGAAGTATGGAGAATCCTCAAAGAACTCAGACTAGAGCTTCCATTTGATCTTGCAATCCCATTACTAGGTATCTACCCAGAAGAAAAAAAATCATTTTATCTTAAAGACATTTGCCCTAGATTGTTTATTGCAGTTCAAGTTATAATTGCCAAGATGTGGAAATAACCTGGGTGCCCATCCACCCAGAAATGGATTAATAAACTGTGGTATATGTACACCGTGGGATACTGTTCAGCCATAAAACAAGATAGAGACTTTACATCTTTTACATTAACCTGGATAGAGTTGGAGAACCTTCTTTTTAGTAAAGTATCACAAGAATGGAAAAGCAAGTATCCAATGTACTCACCACTAATAAGAAGCCAGTAGATGAAATAATACACATCCACATATGAGAAAACACAAACTCAAATTAGGAGGGAGGCGAAAAGGGAATCAGTGTGCTTCCTCCCGATGGGCACGAAGTACGGGTACCATGTACCTCCTGCACGTGGGACACAGCTACAGCAGGGACCACACCTCAGATGCAAACTTTGTAGCCTAATTGTTTGTACCCTTATATTGATCTGAAAGTTAGAAAAAAATGCACAAAGAGGCCCTATATCCCCTCACCCTATTTCCCCAATGGTCCAAAGGCTATTTCAATGTTATTACTCTATTTTGAAGTATAATTCACATACCATATAATTCATTATTTAGAGTGTATAATTAATTCAGTGTGTTTTGGTATAGTCACAAGGTTGTATAACCATCACCACAGTCTGATTTTAGAACATTTTTATTACACCCAAAAGAAACTCCATACCCATTAGCAGCCGCCCCCCATTCCCTATCTTCCTCCACCTGCCCCGGGTCCATTCATCTGCATTCTGCTCGGTGTCTTTGCCTGTTCCGAACACTTCATATAAATGGAATCCTACCATGCATGGCCTTTGTGTCTGTATATTTCCTTTAGGGTAATCATTTCAAGATTCATCCATGTTGAATCAGTATCAGTTCTTCATTTCTTTTTATGGCTGAAAAATACTTCAGGGGATGGATATACCACCTTTTGTTTATTTGGTCATGAGTTCATAGATATTTGGATTATATCCACTTTCTTTGGCTATTATGCACTGTGCATGATGCTTTTAGGAACGTTTGTGTATGCCGTTTTGTGTGAACATGTATTTTCAGGTGTACAATTGTCAGATCATATGGAAATTCTATGTTTAACTTTTTGAGGGATTGCTAAACTGTTTTCCACACAGCCATGTCATTTTACATTCCCACCAATAATGTATGAGGGTTTCAGTTTCTCTACATCTTCACCAACATTGTTATTTTCCTTTTGTGTTTTAGTTTTTATAATAGTCATCTTACCAGGTATGAAGTATTACTTTATGGTTCTGACCTGCATTTCCTTAATAAATAATGATGTTGAGCATGTTTTTGTGTGCTTATATCCATTTCTATATCTTCTGTGGGGCAATGTCTATTCAAATCTTTTATCCATTTAAATATTGGGTTATTGGTCCTTTTATCTGAGATATAACAGTTATTCATATATACTAGATACAAGGATTTTTTTCTGATTGAAATATTTGTAAATATGCCTTCTGATTTTGTGGATTATCTTTTCACTTTCTTAGTATTATCCTTTGATGCACAAAAGTTTCTAATGTTGAAAAATTTAATTTATCTCTTTCTTTTGTTAATTTTGTGCTAAGAAAGTGTTCCACAATCCAGGGTCACAAAGGTTTACACTTCTGTTCTCTTCTGAAAGCTTTCTAGTTTTAGCTCTTAGAGTTAGGATCTAGAGTTAGATACTTATTGAGTTAATTTTCTTAATAGAGTGAGACGCAAGGGTCTCACTTCTTTCTTTTGAATGTGGCTGTCTAGTTGTCCTCCAACCCCAAAATTGTTGAAAAACAATTCTTTTCCCATCAAATAATATTGAAATCCTTGTAAAAAATAGATTGACCCTAGATGTATGGATCCAAAGATGAAAGGCTTTTTATAAGTAGAATAAATTAGTGTACATCTGAGATTATTTAAAACAGGGTTTCTCAGCACTGATACTATTGATCTTATTCTTTGTTTTGGGATTTATCTTATTTTATGCATTGTGGCATATGTCGTACTGGTTGTCAGCAACACCTCACTCCCACCCCAGTTATGACAAACAAAAATCTGTCTCCACACATTGCCAAACGTCCGTTGGAGGGAGGGGAGCCACGCTGCTCCCAGCTGAGAACCATTGGTGGGCCGCCGGTTCCATCTTGGGAAAAGCTAGCTCCTAGGCCTCGGGCGCTTCTGTCTGCTAAACAGTGAGGACAGGTGCCCTTGTAAGGATGTCAGAGGAAATGAACGTTGGACGCTAGCCGATTCACGCGAGTGACTTCCTCCGTCTGGTTAGGGTTCATCTCCCTGGATGAGTTCAGACAGACCTGGACGCTGTTCAGCTCTCACATGCAGACCGACATCGCGGATGACTGCGTCTGCGGCCTGGCTCGGAGCATCGATTTCAACAAGGACGGCCGCATCGACATCAACGAGTTCCTGGAGGCCTTCCGCCTCGTGGAGCGCCAGGCCTCGGGCGAGTGACAGGCACCGGCCAGGAGCAGCCTGGTGTCCGTCGCCCACCGAGCCTCCAGGCAGGCTGAGCGTGTGCTGGAATGCCCCCCGCTCTGTGTCGGGGAACTGCGTGCGGAGGAGCCACCTACCGCGTGCGTTTGGATGTGTGCGGTGCGGCGTGTGCGTGCGATTGTGCGTGCAAAGGGGCCCAGTCCCATCTCTGTATCTTTACAAAGTACAACTCAGGGAAAAGTCTTTTTAAATTCCGAACTTTAGTCAAGCTAAGAGCCATTGATAATTCAATGATTGATAATTCATCCCTTCATGTTTTTATTTTATACCTTTTATTTGTTTTTAAAATGTCAGTTGGTAAAGAGAAGTCATGAAAAACTGGACATGTAGTCCCGTGACCCAAACACATGGAATTTTTCACTATTTACTTTTTCTTGTAAATACAGTGTTTATATAATTTTATGTTCTTCTTTTTTAAAAAATAAACTGACATCTAATTGTAAATACTTCCCCGTGTTACTACAACTACATGATTTAACAAGTACATAACTGTAATCTATTAAGCCATTCTCTAGCTGTTAAACATGTGTATTCTCTCTACTTTTTGATTATAATAAATAACATGGTGGTTAATAACTTCATACATACAACTTGTTTTACACAAATCTTTAGATTTGTACATTGTTCTTAGTGTACAATCCTTGGAATGGGATTGCCTTGTGGAAGGATGTCATATTACTTTGGGGTCTCTAAAGAAGCAGAGCCAATAGGCTATCCACCTACGTATGTACTATATGGAATCAGCTCACGTGATTATGGGAGCTGACAAGTCCTGAGGTCTGCAATCAACCAGGAGAACTGCTGGTGTAAGTTCCAGTCTAATTCCAAAGGCCTGAGAATCAGAAGAGGCAAAGATGTAAGTTCCAGCTGGTGTCTAAGTATGAAGGAAAAGACTGATGTCTTAGCCCAAAGGCAGACAGAACAAGCTCTTTCATCCTGGGCTTTTATTATAAGCAGGCCTTCAGCAGACCAGGGAGGACAATCCACTCTACTTAGTCTCATCCAGAAACACTCTCCAGACACAGCACCAAATGATATTTACCCAGATATGTAGGCATCCCATGTGAATGTTTTGTAAACAAAGGTACATTTAGCTGTATCTCCCCCTTCCCGTGTGTGGACACTGTGGGGCAGCTTGCGGAACACCCTGCAGTTCATTTCTTCACACACATCCCATAAATCTTTAGGCAGCACCTAATGACTAGTCAGTACCAGATGCTGTGTCAGGCACTGCAAATACAAAGATGAGCAGGACATTGGCTCCACTTTGTCTAATTCAGTGTTGCCCAACTTGGACGCATGTTAAAAAATACCTAGGCCTGGCTCAGCACCTGTAGCTCAAGTGGCTAGGGTGCCAACCACATACACCAGAATCCAGCCCAGGCCCACCAAACAACAATAACAACTACAACCGAAACATAGCCAGGTGTTATGGCAGGTGCCTGTAATCCCAGCTACTTGGGAGGCTGAGGCAAGAGAATGAGCCCAAGAGCTGGAGGTTGCTGTGAGCTGTGACAGCACAGCGCTCTACTGAGGATGACATATGAGACTCTCTCTGCCTCAAAAAGAAAAAAAACAAAAAACAAAAAACCTAGCCCTGGATGTTACTCCAGAATCCTTAAAGCAGAATCTCTGGGCAAGGATCGTGGGCAATACAGTCTTTAAATAAATCTTCAAGATGAGTGATTCTACTGTTAGCCAGGCTTGAGAACTATTTCTGTAACTGATCTTAGATCAATGAACAGTTCTGAGACAGCCATCAAGAGACTGGGTTTATGAAGTTCCCAAGCAACTGTAATGAGCAGAGGTTCCTTCTAGTTCACACCCTGGAAGCACAGACCGGGTCAACACCCTGGGAGGTCATAGGCCCCACCTGACCTGCCAGGTGCTCACACAGATCAGCCATTTCAGGTATTCCCAGTGGAATGTTCTGATG
The DNA here is from genome assembly GCA_963573935.1 of Arctocebus calabarensis. Classification (NCBI taxonomy): domain Eukaryota; kingdom Metazoa; phylum Chordata; class Mammalia; order Primates; family Lorisidae; genus Arctocebus; species Arctocebus calabarensis. The sequence goes on from CAUYON010118639.1 coordinate 27,921, forward strand.
GGTTTCTCTCCCTTAAGCAGGGTTTATACTTTCTGATCAAACAAACTTCTAGGTCTTGTACCAGCCAGACTTCCTCAATCGATTTCACGTCTTGCCTTCCTGAGTTTGCACCCAATTCATGCTGACTCTGAGACCTTGGGGTTTGAGGTAGGGGAGCAGCTCGCCTGGCTGCACCTCCCTTCCTCCCAGCATGAAAGACCTGGCAGCAGCTTCCTGTTTGACCTCCCTGTTTTCTAGTTGGGGTCTGAAAACTAAGGATTAGGATGAATTGAAATGCCTAAGAAAGGAAAGAAAATCTGGCTCAGAAGAGTGAAGATTCCAGAGAGACAAAAGAAAATGATGCTAGGAGACCAGAGTCCCAGGTTTCCCAACTCTTTAACAGAAGTGTGAATTGTGTAAACTACAGAAATACAGACCATGAGCAGGGGGATCTGATCTTCCTCCCTCCCTCTGCATGCGCAGGCATCGTCCTTCAATGCACATTCTCACATGCAAGACCCCTGGATAGGTCTGGAGTGGGGAGGCGCACTCAGGAATCTCTGGCCCCAGGTGCAACCCCCAGGTGTGCAACCTTGCCGGCATTTCTCTCCCTCTGTGCTGGGAGTTTGTGATGGGACCTTTGTCAGGTCACTGGGAGGATCTGATTTGATGAGGCCTGAAGAATGCTGAGCCTGCTGTCCACACACCAAGCTGTGATCAGACCTGCAGGACCGCAAGCCCCTGCTGGCACCTCCACCGTCCACGTGCCCAGCAGTCACCTGGACCTCTAGTTTGACAGTACACTGGGGTCACAGGGTCTCAGCGTGGAAAGGTGAAAGGTTCTGGAGCTGGATGGGCTGAAGTTGCACAATGATGTGGGTGTACTTAATGCCAAGGAACTGCGCACTTCAGAGTGGTTCAATGGTAACCTTTGTGTTAGATTTATTTATTTTCCTACAGAATCATGTTTGAGCGCATTCTGTAGCATTGCTAGCAAACCCCTAGGTAAGGCGATGACCCTGGTTACAAGGCCTCCCTACCACAGGCTTCTATGCAGTGCCCCAGTAGGTCTCACCGTTACAGGTGACTACGGCATTGCTCTGTCCCTGGTTCCGGGCTGCCCACAGGGACGGCACATGCTACTGTGTCTAACCCAATGCTCCTCATTGTCCCCTTCTGACAACACCAGGCTATTGGCCAGTACACACTCGCACTACATCAGGGCTGTGCACAGAGGACGTCACGTCAGGGCCCCTCACATCCCCATTTCCACTGCGCTTTCTAAGGACAAGTCCCCCAAGTAAACACCCCCACATCACCCTAGTCCTTGCTCCAGTAACATCACGGTGCTGACCAGGGAGCCCTCCAGCCTAAACAGGCCGCATCCGCTTTGCCCGTGGGTTCTCGACCTCCTTCCAGTCCGGAGTGGGAGGCGGCTCCTCTGAGCGTTGGAACTGACAGGGCACGTGGACCGCTGGGAGGTCGTGTCTTGGTGGGGACAGACGGCACTGGTGGAACTCCGGCCATCAGTGGTCAGTCCTCGCTGATACTGACGGGCAACTGGAAACAGCTGGGAGCCCCAAAAAGCCTCCTGTGCGAGCTGCATGGTCCACAGCCCCCGAGCACAGCAGTCCTCGCAAGGAGTCTCCCTAATCTCCCAGCAAGAGATTGTTGTTCCCAAGACAGTGACACCCAGGCCCCGAATTAGTGCTAACAGCTGCCTCCTATTCGGGAAGCTCGTGCACATTGGGTTTGGCCGCTCATTATTACACTGCTTCCTCAGAGAAATGTGTCCATTTCCTGAACTTTTAAGAGAAAGCACGGTCCGGGGGCCATCCTGACTTCCTCGCAGAAGAGCAGGATGGCCTGTTGGATCTGCCATTCTCGGAGGGAAGCAGGCCCGCCCGCCGGCTCCTGCCTGCACGGGACAGGATGGCACAGCAGGTGCTCACGGTGTCAGCTCAGGGATGGGAGGACGTGGGACAGGGTCTCCAGGCCCCAACTCCCTTAGACCTGTGGTCCTTCACCTTCAAACTATGTCAGGAGTTATTTTTAAAATGATGGCGGCCGGGGCCTCACGCTAGATCACTGAATCAGAGGGTCTCAGGATGGAAGCCGGTGTCAACAGAGGGATTCAAAGGTAACTCACGTATGGCCACGGCCAGCACCTCTAACCCAGAGGACTCCCCCTTAATCAGAGCAAGGATGATGGAATTACAGGTGCAGGGAAAGAGGCTGTAGCTAAAAGCCTCACGCAATATCAGGACTCCCGGGTTTTCATTAGGAAATGGAAATGCTGGGGCCTGAGCTCAGCAGCAGCTTCAGGAACCAGAACTCCTGCCTGTTCACTGCCAGCCTGAGGATGATCTGTGCTGTGTCACGGCACAGCAAAGACCCACAGCCCCCTGAGGACCCCGTGCCTGAGGATGACCTGCTGTTGTCACAGCACAGCAGAGACCCACAGCCCCCCTGAGGACCCCGGAGCTGCTGATTTCTCCCAGGGAGGACCTGGCGGGGGAGGGGTTGGAGTGCCTCCCTCAGGGGACAAACTCACTGAATACTGACTGGGGCGCTGCATTGTCACATAGAGAGGATGTTAACTAGGAAGAGGTACTGTCTTTACCTGAGCAATAAGTTTGGAATCAAATGTTCCATAAAATACAGTGAAAACATAACAGAATTTGACAAATAGTTAACACATTTAATGTGTTAGAGATTAATGATTAGAGATTAAAACGTGATTTTTGGAATTCCTGGTCCCTTTGTCTCTCTCTCTCACACACACACAAATACTCACACACTCTACCCTAAATTAAGAAAACTACTTGTTTTATACTCTTGAGAAAAATGAGATGTCTAAAGATGAAGTTTTTATTCACATGACTTATAGTCACTAAATTCATTGTTATGGATACTTTTATAGCCATATTCTTTTTTTTTTTTTTTTTTTGTAGAGACAGAGTCTCACTTTATTGCCCTGGGTAGAGTGCCGTGGTGTCACACTGCTCACAGCAACCTCCAGCTCTTGGGCTTAGGCGATTCTCTTGCCTCAGCCTCCCGAGTAGCTGGGACTACAGGCGCCCGCCACAGCGCCCGGCTATTTTTTTGTTTTGCAGTTCGGCCGAGGCTGGGCCTGAACCCGCCACCTTCGGTATATGGGGCCGGCGCCCTACTCGCTGAGCCACAGGAGCCACCCCCTCAACAGGTTCTTGTACAAACATCTAGAGCAGTGGTTCTCAACCTGTGGATCGTGACCCCTTTTTAACAATGAATACATTGCGGCATTAGGAAGGTTGAGAAACACTGTTCTAGAGATTTCTGTACATATATATTTCCCTTCCCTTTTTTCATATTTCATACATATTCTGTTATGCTCCATATCTTTTCTATTTAATAATGGATGTTCTAGACCTGAAAAGTTTCCTCACTTCTTTTTAAAATAATGAGCTATTCAATGAATACCTATTAAATGGATAGTTATTTCCAATCTTTGGTCATTATAGAACATGGCTGAAAGAGTAGACACGTACAAGCTCATTTTGCATGTGGGCAAGTATATCTGTGAGAGCCTTTGGCCTCCTTCCCACTGGAAGGAGGGAATGAGCAGATCCCAGGAAGACAGGAGTCACCACCTAGGCCACCAATATGATTTCTAAAAGTAAAGTTGCTGTGTACAAGCATATATATATACATATGCATTTAGTTAATTAATTTATTCTTTTTTTTGGTACTGCACTGGGCTACATTTTAAATTTAACATTAAATTACCAAGGGCAAAAAAGTGAGACTCTATCTCCAAAATAAAAACAAAAGGTGGTGGCTCTTTTTGATGTTTGGTTTCATACTCACGTTGTTGATCATGAGGTGCATGATGGTCTTTGGCATGAGGTCACGGATGGACTTGTTGATGATGGCCACATATGAATCCACCAGGTTGCGGATGGTCTCCACCTGCCGCTCTAGCTGTGGGTCCATGGAGAAGGTATTCTCCTGGGCCCCATCTTCATTTTCTGCCTATAAATGGGAGGGAGGGGTGGTGGTAAGAGGTGACTACAGCCTGAGGCAGTCTGGGAACTACCTTCCCTGTCCCACCAACATCTGACACTTTAAGCCTGGCTCCTTGCAGTCTCTGTTGGCACCATGTGGCCTCTCACCCATGGACAGGAACAACGTGTTAGTTTGGGGGCTAAGGGTACCTGTGTTCACCCTACCTCAAGGACAAGAGGAGAAAAGAGAGCAAAACACATGCAATCCCAGTACCCGCACGTTTTCATGTCCTTGGCTTCAGATGGAGAACTTTCAGGACCCTGAAGACAAACTGTCTCCCTTTTTCTTTTTTTAAAGAGACAGAGTCACACTTTATCACCCTCGGTAGAGTGCTCACAGCTCACAGCAATCTCCAACTCCTGGGCTTAGGTGATTCTCTTGCCTCAGCCTCCTGAATAGCTGGGACCACAGGCGCCTGCCATAACGCCCAGCTCTTTTTTTGTTGCACTTTGGCCAGGGCTGGGTTTGAACCTGCCACCCTCACTATATGGGGCAGGTGCCCTACTCACCGAGCCACGGGCACTGCCCTACTCACCGAGCCACGGGCACTGCCCTGTCTCCCCTTTTCCTCTGCCCACTTGGTTTGGCTAAGTCTCTTTAGAGTCCTGGCAAACACGGCCTGGAAGTGACCTGACTTACGGGCCATCCTGCCTTCCCCTCCCAGGCGGGGTTTGCTTAGCACTAGGTGTGCTGGCTGGGAAGGGTGGCTCCTCACCTGGTCCTTCTCGGGGTAGACCCCTGCTCGGAGGAATGAGGCCTTCCAGCTGTCCACATCCTCCTGAGAGTCACAGGCCAGCTCGATCTGCCGCAGGTCCTTGTAGACATTCCTGCAGAAGGAGGAAAGGGCACACACTTGACCTTGCCTGTGCACCTGGCTGACCACTAGGAAGACAGATCAGGGACTCCAACTCAACCCATATACTAATGACCCAAGGTGGCAGAGTGTACCGGGTGCTGCAGAGGGGTCTCTCTTAATTATCCCTACAGCACACAAAACAGGGCTGAGCACAGGATCGAAGCTCAAAGAACCATGGCATGCAGTGGCATCTGTGGTCTTCGCATATTGGTGGACCACCATCCAGTGGGAAGGAAGGCCAAAGGCTACCGACGAGCCACCAGAGATGGACATGTGTCCCACGACATCCACCTCTTGCTAGGGAGCTCCAATCGACATGGTTTCAGAGCATCCTAGAGCGGTACTATCCACTAGAACTTTCTGTGATGGTGGAAATGATCTCTACCTGCAATGTGCAATGAGGCAGCCCCAAGCCACAGGTGGCTTCTGAGCTCTATGGGTGTCCTGGGCTCTAACACCCATAGAGTTGCCTTACCTTTCCTGGATACAAGTAAAGACTGGATTAGATTGAGTTTAAAAAAATAAGTAACCATGTATCTAGTTTCTACTAGTATTATTCTGAGTTTGTTAAAACTACTGGTAAAGGAAGTATCTGGTAATGTTGTTACACCACTGTACAGGGGGCCCAGGGAGGTGGGAGGACTGTCTGGCATCTGCTTACCTAATGCACACATGTACATAAAAAAAAAAATTCAGCCAATGGGTTGGGTTGGGCGCGGTGGCTCACACCTATAATCCTAACTCTCTGGGAGGCTGAGGCGGGTGGATAGCTTGAGCTCAAGAGTTCGAGACCAGCGTGAGCAAAAGCAAGACCCCATCTCTACTAAAAAGTAGAAAATCAGGGGTGGCACCTGTGGCTCAGTGAGTAGGGCGCCGGCACCATATACCGAGGATGGTGGGTTCAAACCCGGCCCTGGCCGAACTGCAAAACAGAAAAATAGCCGGGCATTGTGGCAGGCACCTGTGGTCCCAGTTACTTGGGAGGCTGAGGCAAGAGAATCACCTAAGCTCAAGAGCTGGCGGTTGCTGTGTGCTATGTGACACCATGGCACTCTATCGAGGGCGATAAAATGAGGCTCTGTCTCTACAAAAAAAAAAAAAAAAGAGAGAGAAACTGAGGCAAGACGATCACTTGAGCCCAAGAGTTTGAGACTGCTGTGAGCTGTGATGCCATGGCACTCTACCCAGGGTGACAGCTTGAGACTCTGTCTCAAAACAAAACAAAACATATATATGTAAAATATATATATATATTTATTTATTTTTTAATTAATTTTTTTTTTTTTTGCAGTTTTTGGCCAGGGCTGGGTTTGAATCCACCACCTTGGCATATGGGGCCGGCGCCCTACTCATTTGAGCCACAGGTGCCGCCCAACCAAACAAAACAAAACAAAACACAACAAAACAAAACAACCTGCCAATGCTTCTAGAGACAGAGTTTTCCACTTGCATCTGATGTCATGACAGTAAACACCAGGGGTCCTCAAAGTATGGCCATGAGCCACATGCGGCCCGCAAAATCTGTTAGCGGAAAAACCATTGGTTGCATTCCCAAACAAAATGTCTCGATTCACTGGAAAAGTTGCAAAAGGAGTTCCAATTTAGATTTAAAGAGCTTCATCTTCATGAACAGGACATACAGCTTTTCCACAACCCATTTTCTATTGACATTGAAAATGTGGAGGTCACATCTGCAACCAAAAAATGGCCGGGCGTTGTTGCGGGCGCCTGTAGTTCCAGCTACTTGGAAGGCAGAGGCAGGAGACTCGCTTGAGCCCAGGAATTGGAGGTTGCTGTGAGCTGTGATGTCACAGCACTCTATCCAGGGTGACAGCTTGAGGCTCTGTCTCAAAAAAAAAAAA
>CAUYON010118640.1:0-20276 GCA_963573935.1 Arctocebus calabarensis
ATACAAATGTCTTCATACAATAACTAAGAAAATGCCATGAAGGGTATGTTAAACAGTTTGATGAAAACATTTCAGATTGTATATGAAACCAGCACATTGTACCCCTTGATTGCACTAATGTACGCAGCTATGATTTAATAATAAAAAAAATCTTTCAACCACTTTGAGTTAATTTTGCACCATTACATTTTTAATAAATCTTTATGTTCTTCTTTGGGGGGACATTTATTTAAGTTTTTGCTATGTTAATATTTAGTTTTTAATTGGTAAAACTTCTTGTATATTCTATCTATGCCCCTTTTTGGATATATGTGGGCAAATATCTTCTTAGCCTGTCTTGTCATTTTATGGTACCTTTTAATTATCAGAAGTTGATTTTTAGTTTTTCTGGTAAAAGTCACCATTTTTAGAAAACAAAATTCTATGAGATTTTTTTTTTTTTTTTGCATTTTTTGGCCGGGGCTAGGTTTGAACCCACCACCTCCAGCATATGGGGCCAGCACCCTACTCTTTTGAGCCACAGGCACCACCCAACTATTCTATGAGTTTTGACAAATACTTCTAGTGGTATAATCACTACCACAATCAAAATACAGATTTGTTACACACACACACTCCCTCTTATTGTCACTTTAAAGTCAACCACTCCCTCACCTGCAGTTCTAGGCAACCATTGATTTGTTTTTCTGTCCTTAAACTTTGGCTTGTTCCAGGACACTATAAAGGGACAGAAATCATTTGTAGCCTTTGAGTCTGGCTTCCTTCACTTAGCAAAATGCATTTGAGATTCATCAACGTTGCAGTTATCAATAATTCATTCCTTTTATTACTGAATAGTATTTCATTTTTTTTTCTTTTTGAAACAAAGTTTTACTTTGTTACCCTCGGTAGAGTGCAGTGGTGTCACAGCTCACAACATCCTCAAACTCTTGGGCTTAAGTGTTTCTCTTGCCTCAGCCTCCCAAGTAGCTAGGACTGCAGGTGCCCACCACAATGCCCGGCTATTTTTTGGTTGTAGTTGTGGTTTAGCAGGTCCAGGATGGATTTGAACCCACCAGCTCTAGTGTATGTGGCTAGCTCCCCAGCCACTGAGCTATCGGTGCTGAGCCCCTTTGCCCATTTTTCAATCAAGTTATTTGTTTTGGTGTGTGTGGGGGGGAGGTTGTTTGCTTTTTTTGTTTGCTTTGTATTGAGTTGAGTTCCTTATATATTTTGGATATGAATCTGTTATCAGACATATGGTTTGCAAAAATTTTCTTCCATTTCATAGATTGCCTTTCATTTTGTTGTTTCCTTTGCTGTACAGAAGTCTTTTTGTTTGGTACGATTCAAATTGTCTATTTTTACTTTTGTTGCCTGTGCTTTTGATGTCAGATAAAAAAAAAAAATCATTGCCAGGAAGTATTGGTGGTGTAGTAGTGAGTGAACATAGCTACCTTCCAAAATATTATGAAGACCAATGTCAATAATTTTCTGTTTTCTTCTAGGAGTTTTACAGTTTCCAGTGTCAAATTTAACTCTTCAATCAGGCACTAGGTAAGGTGGCTCACACCTGTAATCCTAACACTCTGGGAGGCTGAGGTGGGTAGACTGCCTGAGCTCACAGGCTTGAGACCAGTTTGAGCAAGAGCAAGACCCTGTCTTTCAAAAATAGCCAGGCACTGTGGCAGGCGCCTATAGTCCCAGCTACTCTGGAGGATGAGGCAAGAGAATTGCTTGAGCCCAAGTGTTTGCAGTTGCTGTGAGCTATGACACCATGGCACTCTACCGAAGGAGACAAAGTGAGACTCTTTCTCAATAAAAGTAAATAAGTAAACAACTCTTCAATCAATTTAATTTTTTGTATACAGTGTAAGATGAGGGTCAAATTTTACTTTTTTACATGTAAGTATTCAGTTTTCCAACAGAATTTATTAAAGAGAATATCCTTTCCTCTTTAGCTATTCTTGGTACCCTTCCCAAAAGTTTGTTGACTACATATGTGTGCATTTATTTCTGGGCTTTCTCTCTTGTATTCCTTTGGTCTATGTGTCTGTTTTTATGCCACCACCATGCTGTTTTGATTATTATAGCTTTATAGTATAGTTTGGAAATGAGGGAGTGTGATGCCACCAGCTTTGTTCTTCTTTCTCAAGACTGCTTTGATGGCCAGGTGAGGTGGCTCAAGCCTGTAGTCCTAATACTCTAGGAGGCATAAGAAGGTGAATTGCTTGAGCTCAGGTGTTCAAGACCAGCCTGAGCAAGACCGCATCTCTAAAATTAGTCAGGTGTTGTGGTGGACACTTATAGTCTCAACTACTTGGGAGGCTGAGGCAAGAGGATAACTTGAGCTCAAGAATTCAAGGCTGCCATGAGCTGTAACTCCATGGCTCTCGACCAAGGGCAACAAGGGAAGACTCTGTCTCAAAAAAAGAGAGAAAAAAAGTTTGCGCTGAATATTTGCAGTCTTTTTTTGTTTTGTCTTGTTTCACATGTATTTTAGGATTGTTTTTTCTATTTCTGTAAAAAATGCAATGGAATTTTGATAGGAATTGTCCTGAATCTGTAGATCACTCTGGGAATTATGGATGCTTTAACAATATTAATTCTATTCATCCATGAACTCAAGGTATCTTTTCATTTATTTGTATAGGCATCAACTTCTTTCATCAATATTTTATAGTTTCCAGTGTTCAGATTTTTTACCTTCTTAGTTAAATATCTTTCTGCATATTGTATTCTTTTGGATACTATTATAATGGGGTTGTATTATTGATTTCCTTTTCAGGTAGTTTATTGTTCATGTAGAGAAATGCAGCTGGTTTTAATTAACTTGATTTTTGTATCCTGCAATTTTATTGAATTCATTTATTAATTCAAACAGGTTTTGGGTGGAGTTTTTAGGGTTTTCTATATATCAGATCATGTCATCTGAAGAGACAATATAACTTCTCCCTTTCTGATTTCAATGCCTTTTATTTCTTTTTCTTGCAAATTGCTCCAGGATTTCCAGTACTAAGTTAAGTAGAAGTGGTGAGATTAGAAACTCTTGTTTTCTTCCTGATCTTATAGGAAAAGCTTTTAATTTTTCACTGTTGAGAATGATGCTTGCTCTGGGCTTGTCATTTATGGACTTCATTATGTTGAGGTACATTTCTTCTACACATATACCTAAAAGTTTTTTTTTCAAAAAGGGTGTCAATTTTTATCAAATGCTTTTTTCACATCTATTGAGATGATCATATGGGTTTAGTCCTTCATTCTATTAATTTAGTGTGTCACATTTATTGATTTGCATATGTTGAACCACTTCTGCATCCAAGGTAGACATTCCAGTTGATCATGGTGAATGATCCTTTTGGTGTGCTGGTGAATTTGGTTTACTAGTATTTTGGTTAGGATTTTTGCAACTATGTTTCTATGTTCATAGCACATATTGGCCTGTAATTTTCTTTTCTTTTAGTCTTTTCTGACTTTGATAGCTGGCTAATGCTGGCCTTGTAGAATGAGTTTGAAGGCATTTCCTCCTTTCAATTTTTTTTTTGTTTTCCGTTTTTGAGACAGAGTCTCAAGCTATTCTCCTGGGTAGAGTGCCGAGGCATCATAGCTCACAGCAACCTCCAACTCAGGCTCAAGTGATCCTCTTGCCTCATTTTTCTTTTCTATTTTCAGTAGAGATGGGGTCTCAATTTTGCTCAGACTGGTCTCAAACTCGTGAGCTCAAGCAATCCATGCCTTGGCATCCCAGAATGCTGGGATTACAGGCCTGAGCCACTACACCTGGCCCCTCCTTTCAATTTTTTGCAAGAATGAAAATTACAATTGATTCTTCCTTACATATTTGGGGGTTTTGTTTGGGGTTTGTTTGTTTTTTGAGACAGAGTCTCACTATGTCACTTTTGGTTGAGTGCATTGGTGTCACAGCTCACAGCAACCTCAAACTCTTGGGCTTTAGCAATTCTCTTGCCTCAGCCTCCTAAGTAACTGGGACTACAGACGCCACACTATTTTTTATAACAATAAAATTGTCATTGTTGTTTAGCAGGCCTGGGCCAGGTTTGAACCCACCAGCCCTGGAGCATGTGGCCAGGGCCCTAGCTGCTGAGCTAAAGGTACTGAGCCCCTTCTTCACATATTTGGTAGAAATCTCTAGTGAAACCATCTTGTCCTGTGCTTTTCTGTTCTGGAAGGTTTTTTATTACTAATTCAATCTCCTTACTCATTATTGGTGTGCAAATTTTACACACTTCTAGGTTAGGGTATCCAATCTGTTGTCATATAATTGTTCATAGTAGTCACTTACAAGTCTTTGTATTTCTGTGCTATCACTTGTAATAGCTCTTCTTTCGTTTATAATTTTATTTATCTGAGTCCTCAGCATTTTTCTCTTGGTTATTCAAAGGTTTGTCACTTTTGATTACCTTTCTAGAAAAAAAAGGAAAACTTTTGTTTTATACCTTCTATTGTTTTTCTAGTCTCTATTTTATTTCTGCTCTAATCTTTATTATTCCCTTCCTTCTGCTGAATATGGGCTTAGTTTGTTTTTCTTTTTTCTAGTTTCTTAAGATGTGAAGTTATATTATTTATTTGAGATCTTTCTTTCTCTTATAATAGTGATTTACTGCTCTAAACTTCCCTGTTAGAACTGCTTTTGCTGCATCCCATAAGTTTTGGTATGTTTGTCTCTATTGGTTTTTGTTTGTTTGTTTGTTTTTTGTAGAGACAGAGTCTCACTTTATCACCCTCGGTAGAGTGCCGTGGCATCACACAGCTCACAGCAACCTCCAACTCCTAGGCTTAGGCGATTCTCTTGCCTCAGCCTCCCAAGTAGCCGGGACTACAGGCACCCGCCGCAATGCCTGGCTATTTTTCTGTTTTGCAGTTCGGCCGAGGCCAGGCTTGAACCCACCACCTTCAGTATATGGGGCCGGCACTCTACTCGATGAGCCACAGGCGCCACCCTGTTTGTCTCTATTTTTGTTTATCTCAAGATAGTTTGTTTTCACTCTGTTACCCTGGGTCGAGTGTCATGACATCATCATAGCTCACAGCAACCTTAGACTCTTGGACTCAAGCAATCCTCATGCCTCAGCTTCCAGTAGTAGGGACTATAGGCACCCACCATGACACCCAGCTAACTTTTCTATTCTTAGTAGAGATGGGGCCTCTTCTTGCTCAGGCTGTTTTCCAACTTCTCAGTCCAAGCAATACACCCATCTCAGCCTCCCACAGTGCTAGGATTACAGGTATGAGCTGCTGAGTCCCTAAGCCTAAAGTAAGTCACCTATAGACATCATCTTGTCAGGTCTTACATTTTTGTTTGTTTTTTTCAGTCAGCTATTTTGTGTCTTTTTTTTTTTCTTCTCTGAGATAGTCTCACTGTGTTGCCCCTGATAAAGTGCTGTGGCATCCCAGCTCACAGCAACCTCAAACTTTTGGGCTTAAGAAATTCTCTTGCCTCAGCCTCCCAAGTAGCTGGAACTACAGGTGCCTGCCACAACGCCCAGCTATTTTTTGTTGCAGTTGTCATTGTTGTTTAGCTGGCCCAGGCCAAATTCAAACCTGCCAGCCTGGGTGTATGTGTCTGGCACCATAACCACTATGCTATGAATGCCGAGCCTATTCTGTGTCTTTTGATTGGAGAGTTTAACCATTTACACTTAAAGTAAGGACTTACTATTGCCATTTTGTTATTTTCTCACTATTCAGTACTTCCTTTGCAAATGGTACTTTTAAAAATATTTATTTCTGGTTGTTTATTACTAGTAAATAGGAATGCTATTGATTCTTGTATATTGACCTTATATCCTATAACCTTGCTAAATTCACTTCGAGACTTTTTTTCAAACATTCTATATAGGTAATCATGTGACATATCAATAAAGACAGCCTTATTTCCTCCTTTTCAATCTGTATGACTCTCATTTCTTTTTCTTACCTGACTACTCTGGCAAGGACATGATGTTGAATAAAAATGGTGAGAGTAGGTATACTTGTCTTGTTTCTAATCTGAAGGGGAAAGTGTTCCACTTTTAAAATCAAGTATGATGGCCAAGCATGGTGACTCAAGCCTGTAATCCTAGCACTTTGGGAGGCGAAGGCAGGTGAATTGCTTGAGCTCAGGCATTCAAGACCAGCCTGAGCAAGAATGAGATCCCGTCTCAACTAAAAATATAAAAACTAGCAGGTGTCACAGCAGTTTCCTGCAATCCCAGCTACCAGGGAGGCGGTGCTGTGAGCTACGATGTTGCCATGGCACTCTACCCAGAGTGACAGAGTGAGACTCTGTCTCAAAAAAAAAAAAAAAAAAAAGAAGAAGAAGATTAAATATAATGTTAATTGTGAAATGGCTATATATTTTTTAATTTATTTTTTTTTGTAGAAAACCTTTATCAAGTTGAGAAAGTACCCTTCTGTTCCTAGCTTGCAGGAAGTTTTTAAATCATGAATGAATGCCGAATTTTGTCAAATGCTTTTTTTGTATATATTGGAATTATAATATGGTTTTTCTTTGTAAGTCTATTGATCTGAAAAATAAAATTGATTGATTTTTCAATGTTGAACCAGCCTTGCATTTTTGAGGTAAGTTAAATTTAGTCATGACATAGTATGCTTTTTATTTAACTAGAAGAAGTTATTCATTTCAATGTAGTCAACTTTATCAATCTTTTCTTTTATGATTAATTGTAACCTATTTAAATATTTTCCCTCTACATTGAAATCATGAAAACATTTTCATTGATCAATGGTTCTCAAGTGGGGACAACTTTTCCCCCAGGATATGTTTAGTAATATCTAGAGATATTTTTGGATGTCAAACTGTGTGCTGACTTCTTTTCCAGACCCCGTTGCCAATACCTCTGGGTTTTCACCAATTGCGCTTAATTTTGACATATTGTTCTGACTGGTGCCAGATAAACTTCAAACTTCAAAAAAAGCATTTGACAAAATTCAGCCTTAATTCATGTTTAAAAACTGACATTTAGATCTTTGGGACCAGACACACCCAACAAAGCATAGGACATCCTCCCACTAAAAAAAAAAAAAAAAAAAGGAATCATCTGGCCGAAAATGTCAATTGGTTAAGAAACTGTCCTCCTTTCCCTGTGCTACCTACAGAGGTGGCTGTCATCTGCTACTAGGCTTCACAGCCACCCTCAGATCCATTGTGAAGCCCAAATTATCAAAAAGAGGACCAAGAAGATTATCCAAAAGCCAGACCAATACGTCAAAATTAAGCTCAACTGGTAAAAACCCAGAGGTATTGACAACAGAGTTTAGAGAAGATTCAAGGCCCAGATCTTGATGTCCAACATCTGTTATGGAAGTAACAAGAAAACAAAGCACATGCTGCCCAGTGGCTTCTGGAAGCTTCTGGTCCATCATGCCAAAGAGCTGGAAGTGCTGTTAATTTACAACAACCCTTATTGTGCTGAGATTACTCAAAATGTTTCCTCTAAGAACCACAAAGTCATTGTGGAAAGAGCAGCCCAGTGGGCCGTCAGTCCCCAATCCCAATGCCAGGCTGTGCAGTGAAGAATGAATAGCCACCTTGTGTGCACATTTTATGTGTGTTTAAATAAAACCATAACACTGCCCCCCCAAAAGGAACTGTCCGATATTATATACATTTTTAAATTATTATGGGTACATAATAGTTGTATATCTTTACCAGGCACATGTGATGTTTTGATAGACACATATGATGCCAAATAATCAAATCAGGGTATCCGACACCTCAGGCACTTACCATTTCTTTGTGTTACGAACATTCTAATTGTACTGGTTAGTTATTTTAAGTATACCCTACATATTGTTGATTATAGTCTCTTTGTTGTGCTATCAATAGTGTTCATGCCAGTTAACTAACTGTATTTTGGACCCATTAACCATCCTCGCTTTACCCCCTCCTCCCCACCACCTTTCTCAGCCTCTCCTAACCATCATTGTACTCTCTGTCTCCATGAGATCAATTGTTTTTAATATTTAATACGAGTAAAAGCATATAAATTTTTTCTTTCTGTGCTTGGCTTTTTCACTTAACATAATGTTCTCCACTTCCATTCATGTTGTTGTGGCAAATGCCAGGATTTTGTTCGTTCTTGTGGTATATAAAATTCTGTTGTGTATATCATATAGCCACAATAGCTTTATCTGCTCATCCCTTGATGGACGCTTAGGTTGATTCCAAATCTTGGCTATTGTGAAAAGTGCTTCAGGAGCCATGAGAGCACAGGCATCTTTTCAATATATTGATTTCCCCTCCTTTGGATACATACACCCAGCAGTGGGGTTGCTGTATCATACGGTAATTCTATCTTCAGTTTTGTGAGGAACCTCTATAGTGTTCCTAATAGTAGCTGCACTGATTTACATTCCCATCAAGTCTACAGTGTTCCTCTTTCTCCACATCCTCACCAGCATTCATTATTGCTTGTCTTTTTTTTTTTTTAATTATAATAATAGGGGGTCAGCACCCGAAGCTCAGTGGGTAGGGCGCCAACCACATACACCAGGCTGGCAGGCTCGAACCCGGCCCAGGCATGCTAAACAAAAAAGAAGAAGAAGAAGAAATAAACTTTTTTTTATTTTTGGAGACAGAGTCTCACTTTGTGGCCCCGTACAGTGCTGTAACATCATAGTTCACAGCAACCTCAGACTCCTGGACTCAAGCGATTCTCTTGCCTCAGCCTCTGGAGTAGCTGGGAGTCTATAGTCACAATTCCAGGCTATTATTAGAGATGGGGACTGACTCTTGCTCAGGCTGGTCTCAAACTACTGAGCTCAGGCCATCTGCCCACCTTGGACTCCCAGAATGCTGGGACTACAGGTGTCAGCCACCGTGTTGGCCCATATTGCTTGTCTTTTTGATAAAAGCCATTTTAATTAGAGCGATGATATCTCATTGAAGTTTTGATTTGCATTTCTCTGATAACCAATGATGCTGAGCTTTTTTTATATGCCTATTATCATTTGTATATCTTCTTTTGAGAAATGTCTATTCATACATCTTTTGCCCATTTTAAAATCAGATTTGACTTTTTCTTATTAAGTTACTCCTTATATATTGTAGTTATTAATCCTTTGTCCTGTATTATTGGATTTTTTTTTTTTGAGACAGAGCCTCACTTTGTCACGCCCTAGCGTCTTAGTTCACAGCAACCTCAAATTCTTGGGCTCAAATGATCCTCTTGCCTCAGCCTCCTCAATAGCTGGGACTACAGATGCCTGCCACAACATCCTACTATTTTTAGAGACAGGGTCTCGCTTTGGCTCAGGCTGGTTTCAAACTCGTGAGCTCAGGCCATCTGCTCACCTTGACCTCCGAGAGTGCTAGGATTATAGGTGTGAGCCATGCCCTACATTATATTCTAAAGAATCCATCATTTTGCCTTTCACCATTACGCTATAAGCATAGTATGGATCACACTACCTCTATGATGACAGCTATGACATCACTATATTATTTACCCTTTGGAACTCTTTATGGTCCCATTCTGGTCCCACAGATACTCTACCTTGGAAATACAGATAAAACCCATGTTGTTCAGCAGACTAATGGATGAGATATTTGCCCTGTATCTCCAGGCTAAGTGAGTGTTTTGGCTTATTGGATCCCTTTGCTGAAATCTCAACTCTGATCTTTAGGAAATACATCTACTAAATATGTGCCAGAATTCTACTGGAAAAATTCTAAAATCTTATTGAGAAACATAATAGGAGACCTAAATAAATGATACCTTGTTTATGAATGAAAAAGCTAAACATTGTAAAGATGTCAATTCTCCCAAAATAAACTTATAGATTCACTAAAATTCCAAACAAAATCCTCACTCACAAAGCTGAGTCTCAAATTTTTCCCTTTCATCTGGATTTTCAAATTTGCCAAAAGAAAACACAATATTCTTTTATTATCTGTAATGGAGTACCTCTTTTCATTCCTGATTTATTCTTTCTCTTTTTAAATTAATCTCACCAGGGAGGGCTGTCAATTTAATTGGTATTGCAAAGAACAAATAGTTGGCTGTGTTTATCCTTTTCATTGTATGTCTGTGTTCTTTTGAAAGAATTTTCATACAGAAATTATAAACCCATATACCCTTCACCTAGATTTGTCAATCATCAAGATTTTGAGACATTAGCCTTTCTCTTTCTCTATATGTGTGCATACACTATAGACTTTTTGTTTGCTTTATCATTTCAAAATAAATGGCAGATATGACACTTTACACCTTGTGATATAATAAAAATACATATAGTTGATCTCTGCCTCTGGTTCCTGACAGAGAGCTCCTAAAACCCTTGCAATTTCCTGAGTGATAAGAGCACTAGGAACATCTTTTGTTCAAATATTTGGTCTTTCATCCAGTTCCTGACACAGAGCTCCTAAAACCCTTATAATTTCCTGAGCGGTGGCAGTGATAGAAATGTCCCACGCAGCGCTCCTAAGTCTCTTGGATTTCCTAGGTGATAAAAGGATTTTTTATCCTAATGAAGTTACTCGTATTTGGCTCCTGGAGAGCATCAGGATGGGGGTGAGTGATGACCAAACATACCGAGACTTGATTAGGAGCTTGGCACATCCAGTTACCCCTCTATCCTCCAGGAAGAAGACAAGCTGGAGATTGAGTTGCTAATCACACAAGCTATATGATGAAGCCTTTATAAAATCTCTAAAGTAGCAGGTCACAGATCTTCAGGGATGGTAAACACATCCATGTGTCACACCCCAACTCCACAAGGACAGAAGCTCTTGCATTTAGGACCCTTCTGGACCTTGCCCTGTGCTGTTCTTCATCTGACAGTTAATAGAAAGGATATGCATCCCTGATCACATCCTTTATGATATAAACTGCTTAAGTGTGTTTCCCTGAGTTCTGGGAGCCATCATAGCAAATTATCAGATTGGAGGAGGGAATCATGAAAACCCTTGATTTATAGCCCAAACGGAAAGAATGGGCAACCTGGGGATCCCCTGCTTGTGATTGGAGCTGACATGCATGAGAACTGTCTGCGCCCCTAACCTGCAGGGTCTGCACTAACTCTGGATACTTAGAGTCATAATTGAATGGTAAGATATATAGCTGGTGTCTGGAGGGTTGGAGAATTATTCAGTGTGGGAGAAAAAACCCACACATTTGGTTCTGGAAGTGTTGAGAGTAGAGGGAAAAGTATTTCCTTTTACCCCTAAAAACGTCAGCATGATTCTCTTAAAAATAAAGACATTCTACACAATTATCATCCTCAAGAAATGTAACAGGGATGCAATCCTGGTATAGAACACACAGCTCTTATGCAGATTTCCCCAACTGTTTCCATAATGTCCTGGATAGCTATTGTATTTACTTGTTCATAAAAAGAATTGGAAACTTTTTTTTTCATTTTTTAGCATCTGGAACAATTTACATGGCAATGGAACTACCTAGTCTATAGGTTTATTAGAATTCCCCTGTGAAATCATCCAGGTCTGGTGCTTATTTGATAACGTTCTCTATTTCTTTCATAGAAATTGATAGATTTAGCCTTCCTGTCTCTCCTGGGATCCCTTTTCCATCTCGGTTTTCAAATTTATTTTCATAGAGTTGTATAAAGTAGTCTCAGGATATTTTAAAAGGATCACTCTTTTACTGTTTATTGTCCTTTTGTAATTTCTTATTTTATATGTTTATACTTTTTTCTTGATTATTTTGTAATTTTTGAATAATTAGCATTTTTGTTTATTTAATAGTTCCATTGTTTTTCTGTTTTCTCCCTGTTTCTGGGGTTCTTTTTCCTTTATCATCTCTTGCTTTTGCTTTTTGTTTGATTACTTTGTGTTGAGTTGGGCATGTAATTCTCCTATTTTCATTCTTTCATTTGTATTGATATATATTAATACTAGGCCATAAAATTTCTCTGGGTACTCCTTGAATGTAGCCCATAAATTTGGACATGTAGTATTTTTGTTATTTTGAGAAATCATCAAATTTGAGTTTGTATTTCCCTTTTCCTCCAAAAGCTGTTTTATAGATTTTTAAATTTTGACTTTGTTACTAATTTCTTGTTTTATTACTTTGAGATCAAAGAGTGCTGTTTACATTATTTCTATTTTGTGGAACTTACTGATGTTCTTTGTGACCTAATAAAATAATCAATTTTGGAACCACCCCATATGCCCTGGAAAAGAAGGTATTTTCTATATTGTTACTGTATAATGTTTAAAAGACACCCTAAAGATTTCCTGTATGGATTTTGTCACTTTGGCCTTCTATGTTATTTATTTTGGTCCTGTGGTGTGAGAAATTACTGTAGTGCAGTGATACCCCCCAAGTTCAGTACCAGGAAAGCTCTAACAGGCTCACAGACCAAAATAAGATGCTTGAATCACATGATATAGTAAATTGATTTTAAAACACACAGCAGTTAGCAAGGAGAGAAAGCTGGGGTAGTTAAAACACTCCGGACGGGCAGAAAGGCCACATCAACTGGAGCTTCAGGACAGGCTTCTGTGTCTTGACCTCCTCTCTCTGGTGTGTCACCTAGTGCTGTGGCCATGACAACCAGAGTTGGCATCCAGCAAGGGGCCCAATAAACAAAAGGATCCCTGAGTCAAAACATACAACTGGTTTAACAGAGAAACAGGCATGTCAGCTCGGGCACAGCTATAGTTCACCAACTAACTAGCTAACCGTGGGAGTTTTATCTGCATTTCAGGAGCTGCGTAAATGTGGGGCTGAATGGGACCATAATGGATTCACCAATCCATGGCTGCCAATTTACGGGTCAGATAGCTGTCCTTCCACAGACGGGTTCCTCCATACCTCACTTTGCATTTCTCTTTCTATTACATCTTCATAGTATCCTTGCCCCACCCTTCTCAGCACTATAACGTTTTTACAGGTCACAAACTTACTAAATATATAACATTTACTGCAAGCTACTTCCATCCTATACTTAACACATCTTATGAATTTCATCCATTAAATGTTTTTCTTGGTTTCCAAAGTAGACTTAAAAATTCCCCAATAATAGAACAAACACAAATTACAGGTACACTTGATGTTGGCCTGAGAGTGGGAGAGTGCCTCTTATTTTTTCTCTATTTCTTCTTGTATCAAGCACAGTCTCGGTGGCTGTTGTGTTATTTATATCCATAACTGTTGTGTCTACATTTTGAGCTGTTCCCATTAACATCAGAAAGTATTTTTCTTTGAAATGATTGAACTTTTTGGACTAAATTCTACCTTTTCAGAAATCAGGAACATCATTCCTATTTTTTTTTAATTGTTTCCACGGGTCCCTTTGCCTTCTCCTGAATGTTCAGACTTTCTGAATCACTTTGTTCAAGGTATGTTTCTAAACACACATCACAGGGTTGCATTTTGTTTCATGAGCCAGTTTGAAGTTTTTTTTCAGTAGGTAAGTTAAGCACATTTACATTTAGTAGTGTCCTGGTATGTTTGCTCTCAATGTCCTCATATTATTTCCCATCATCTTTGTTGTAACAGAAGAGGAGCTGTGTGCCCAGATGCCCCTTCCTTCCAGAGTGTTCTCAGCAGCTGAGAGTCACTGCACCTGAAGTTGAGCCCATACCTGACAACTGAGCAAGGCAGGGAGGGATGTAAAGACCAGCCTTTTGATCCGATGCAGGACAATTCTGGTGGTCATCACTCATTCCAGAGCTCTTTGCAGTGTGGCTGAAGCTGTTCACTTGCATCGCTGTTCAACTTCTGCCTCTCCCAACTCTGCCTCACTTCCTTCCACAGGTGAGGGTCCCCAAATTTAGTCTTTGCATCTACTTCTGGAGAGACCAATCTTAACAGTTACTGTTTCTTTTGTATGTATTTCTTGTGTATTTCCTTTTAAAATTTTTTTATTTTGGGCCGAGCATGATGGCTCATACCTATAATCCTAGCACTTTTGGAGGATGAGAAGGGAGGATTGCTTGAGTTCAGGACTTCAAGAATAGCCTGAGCAAGAGAAAGATCCCATCTCTACTAAAAATAGAAAAATTAGCTGGGCATCTTAGTGGTCACCTGTAGTCCCAACCACCCAGAAGGCTGAGTCAGGAGGACTGTTTGAACCCAGGAGTTTGAGATTGCAGTGAGCTATGATGACACCATGGCACTCTCACCTGGGTCAATAGAGTAAGATTATGTCTCAAAAATAAAAAAATTTTTTTTCTATTTTGTCTCCTCTTCTTCCTCCTCCCCTTCCTCCTCCTCTTCATCTTCCTCCTCTTTTTCTTCTTCTCCTTCTTCTTCTCCTTCTCCTCCTTCTCTTCCTTCTTTCTCCCCCCTCCTTTCTCCTCCTTTGCTATTGGAATGATTTGTATTATGGTCCTAGTAGTTATATTTATGCTAATATGTCTTATAATATTCCTAGTCCTCTTTTCCATTCCTTAGGTTTTCACTATTTGGATTTCATTTGATGATCTTAAATTACATCTTTTTAACTCCTACCTATCATCAGTAAGCTTATTCTACTTTTCATTTTCTTTCTTCTTTCTCCCATTTTTTTAGCTATGCTTTGTATCTAAACATATAGCATATATAAATTAGTTTTTTGCCACTATCCCTTTTTTGGTTTTAGTCTTAGATCTATACTTAAATGTATTCAATGTTCACTATCAAGTTTTTGCCAAAGCCATCTCTTGGTTGGAGGAGTCCAGTCCTGGTCCGTGGCCTGTTAGGAACTGGGCCACCCAGCAGGAGGCGAGTGGGAGGCAGTGAGTGATGCTTCGTTTGTATTCACAGCCGCTCCTCATCACCCACATCACTGCATGAGCTCCACTTCCTCTCACCTCAGTGGCAACATTAGATTCTCGTAGGAACATGAGAATGGTCCTACTATAATTTGCACATTCGAGGGATCTAGGTTTCCTGTTTCCTATGAAAATCATGGAAAAATTGTCTTCCGTGAAACTGGTCCCTGGTGCCAAAAAAGTTGGAAACCATTGCTATAGTAGCCTCCTCAGGAAGGGCTCATGAATACAGATTTCCCTGAGTCCTTGCACGTTTTAAACCATTTTCCTATAGCCTAGATACCTGAGATGGTTTGGCAGGATTTAAAATCCTGGGTTCACACTTTTTTACCGTGGGTTTCTTGAAAATGCTATTCCACTTTTGTCAAGCAAGGTAAGTATTGAGAATAATAATTCTCAAGCATTGAGAATTATTTCTTTATCTTTGAAATGTAATAATTTTACTAGGCTATATCTCCAGACTGACAATTCTAAGTTCACCCAAGAACATCATGGGTCTTAAATATTGATTTCTGTCTTCTTTTATTCCCAGAAATGTTTCTTTATCTTTTTTTTTTTTTTTTTTTTTTTTGCAGTTGGGCTGGGGCTGGGTTTGAACCTGCCACCCTCGGTACATGGGGTCGGCACCCTACTCGCTGAGCCACAGGTGCTGCCCCAGAAATGTTTCTTGAATTACAGTTTCAAGGATTCACTCCCTTCCATGGTTTTCTTTCTCCTCCTTTGGGGCTCTATTTACCTGTGTGTTGGATATTCTTTGACTTTCTCCTGTATTAGTCATTTCCCCTATGCTGCATTTTTATTCTTTGGGATTTTTGTCCCTCTGGCAATTTTCATGTCAATGCTCTTATATTTCAGTTAGATCTATTCTCTCTTGAGCCCTTTGTCAGTTAGTCTTCATATTTATGATAATTTTTTCTTTTCCTCAAAGTTTTCTGCATTACCTCTCATTTTGTACCTTCCTGGGGTTTTTTACACTTCTGTTCAAAAATTTTAATTTTTTTTTTTTTTTTGAGACAGAGTCTCACTATGCTGGGTAGAGTGCTGTGGCACTACAGCTCACAGCAACCTCAAACTCTTGGGCTTAAGCAATTCTCTTGCCTCAGCCTCCCAAGTAGATGGGACTACAGGTGCCTGCTACAATGCCTGGCTATTTTTGGTTGTAGCTGTCATTGCTGTTTGGCAGGCCCAAGCTAGGTTTGAACCTACCAGCTCCAATATATGTGGCTGGCACTCTAGCTGCTGAGCTAAAGGACCAGCCAAAACTTTTAATTATTGTTTGCCTTTTTTTTTTTTTTTTGAGACAGAGCCTCACACTGTCACCCTGAGTAGAGTGCTGTTGCATCACAGCTCACAGCAACCTCCAATTCCTGAGCTTAAGCAATTTTCTTGCCTCAGTTTCCCAAGTAGCTGGAACTACAGGTGCCCACCACAATGCCCAGCTTTATTTATTTATTTATTTATTTATTTATTTATTTATTTATTTATTTTTGGTTGTACTTGTCATTGTTGTTTGGCAGGTCCAGGCTGGATTCAAAACCGCCAGCTCAGGTGTATGTGGCTGGCACCTTAGCCACTTGAACTATAGGCACCGAGCCTGTTTTGTTTTTTAGACACTCTCCCTCTGGCAACCAGGCTGGGGTACCATAGTGTCAGCCTAACTCACAGCAACCTCAAATTCCTGGGCTCTAGGGATTCTCCTGCCTTAGTCTTCCAAGTAACTGAGACTACAGTTGTGCACCACCATGTCCAGCTAATTTTTCTATCTTTATGTAGAGATGGGGGTCTCACTTTACTCAGGCTGGTCTCAAACTCCTGAACTCAAGCAATCCACCTGCTTCAGCCTTCCAATGCTAGGATTATAGGCATGAGACACCATGCTCAGCTCTGTGGGACCTTTTAATTTCATTTGTTTCATTTTTTTCCTCTGCCACCAAGTATCCAAGGGACAAACTTCCATTTCCAGTTTCTCATTTCTTTTCCAGAGTCAGTGACTCCCTGAGACCACCACCTTCTCTCCTGTGCACTTTTGTTCCCCCCTCAGCCAATGGCGCAAGCCCTTTCCCCACTTTTTAGGAAAAGAAAGATGGTGGTTTTCCTTTGTAATTTTTTTAAACAACCGCAGCTTCCCTCTGATTAAAAGCAGTAAAACAGGAAACACACTCACCCCTCATTCCAAGTTTTGACTCCTCTCTAGAATTTGCTTTCTTCATTCTCTGGTGTCTCTGTTTTGAGGAAATGTTTTCCTCCTCTTGTTTTCTTTTAAGTTTGCCAAGAATTTATCATTCTTATCTGTGAAAGGAAAGAAAAAAGGGAAAATAAAATTAGATAATTATTGCTAAATTCCATTGATACCCTAGGAAAAGATATTGAGAAGCTGTGGGAGAGTCATAGATAATGAAAAGCCATGCATGAAAGCCATAGGCCCGCCAGGTAGCTTACGAAGAGGTTCTCCCAGCCGGTGGAAAGAGGGCACAGAGAGCCTGGGCTCAGGACTTCATATTATGGTTGCTGAGCCCCAGAGGAGGTTAAACTCATCAGTTCTATTATGTGTAGGTCCTATCTTAGGGAAAAAAAGGGGACCTTGATAGATAGATACCTCCAAATACTTAGAACTACCAATTCCTGCTGAATCTCCTAAGCCCACTGATGAGCCTGCCCCTCCTTATGTACACATAGTCACTCCGTCCTTGTTCCCAAAGGATGTAAATCTCCGGTTCACATCCTCAGGATCGGCCCCCACAGCCCCCATTGTTTCCTGGGCCTGTTCCTACTTGCAGCATGATTGGTGACACATTGCCCCTCTCTAGGGAGGAAAGGCCCCAACCCTCATAGAAGCTGAATTGCTGCCAAGATGGTAGAGGAAGGAATTAAAAGACACAGGGAAATAGGAAGCCCACGAGGATATACCACAGACAACCAGAAGATCCACCAAATTATTACATTTCACAAGAAGGCCAGAGCATACAGAACTTTCCAAGGCCATAGTGAATGGGCTACAGAAATGATGATCATCATTGATACAGTGTCCCTCTATTCAAGGCTGGACAATGATCCTCCTTTTCCAGGTCTAAGTAAATAGACTTTTTCTCTCCAAACTGCACTTGGAATACCCCTTGCCATTTTTTCCCAGAGTGGGAGAAACTGTATTCATTTGTTAATACCCTCATGAAGTCACTAATCAACATTGAAGTCTGCCAACTCCTGGCCAATTGTAATTCTCTAAAAGTATAAAACTCCTAGACAAAAGACCCATGCAGAGAATTTCCCACTTGGGTCCCCCCTCCTCTGCCAGAGGCTTTGGTGCCTTTCCTTGGAATAGAAGGAAAGAAAGGAACCAGAGCCTCTAGTGCTCAGCAACCATAACACGAGGACCCAAGGAGGGAGTGACTGTTTGTCATCTAATAAATCCTATCTTATCACTGATCTCTGTGGTCCGTGGTTCATTCTTCAAATCTCTGAGACCAAGGACCTACTGCAGAAAAAAATTCAGGTAACATTATCAATGAAAGTTTCAGTGATGGCTGGGCTTGGTGGCTCAAGCCTGTAATATCAGCAACTGTGGGAGCTGAGGCAGGTGGATTGCCTGAGCTCAGGAGTTCAAGACCTGCCTGAGTGAGACCTCACCTCTAAAAATAGCTGGGCACTGTGATGAGTGCCTGTAGTCCCCCCTTTTGCCTGTAGGCTAAGGCAAAAAAAAAAAAAAATCACTTAAACTCAAGAGTTTGAGGTTGCTATGAGCTATGACATCTCGGCACTCTACTAAGAGTGACAAAGTGATACTCTGTCTCAAAAAAAAAAAAAAAGGTTCAGTTATGGTTCTCTTGGAGAGGTGAGGGCTAACAAAAAAGACCTTTAAGCAGGCAGCACCTGTGGCTCAGTGAATAGGGTACTAGCCCCGAATACTGAAGGTGGCGGGTTTAAACTCGGCCCCTGCCAAACTGCAACAATAACAAGAAATAGCCTGTTGTGGTGAGCGCCTGTAGTCCCAGCTACTCGGGAGGCTGAGGCAAGAGAATTGCCTAAGCCCAAGAGCTGGATGTTTCTGTGCTGCCATGGCACTCTACCAAGGGTGACAAAGTGGCCTAAAAAAAAAAAAAGACCTTTAGGCAACAATGTTCACTGATAGCAATGGGGTTGATAGGCCTCTGAGACAATGGTAGGCTCACTGTCAGAAGTGAGGTAGGCACAATTATAAGCAGTAGTGTTGGAGGGGCAGCTAAGGATACTGATCTACAGAGAATTATGAAGGTTAACAGAACCTGGTAACCCAGGGGAGGAACAGATAGGCAGCCGGCACTGGTTAGGACACACCTCAGCCAGGGCCATCAGAAGAAAGCACAAGGAGATGGCCAGGAGGCTAAGGGCAATCAACCTGATAAGACACTAGGAGACCTCACCAGGTTTCCAGAGCTGAGTTTGTTTTCAGATCTGGAACCCACTGACTATATAGGAGGTCAAGGCCCTAATAGGAAAAGCTCTGCAACCTCACAGCAAGTATACATGGTAATGTTCCCTGCCCCAGGGCCTTCCTCAAAGGGACCTGTGGCCATTTACTTGGGTAACTGTGCACTGAGAGGATACCTAAATATTTAAAGAACGGTTGGACACAAGGTCTGAGTTGACAGTGACAGAGTCCCAAATCATCATCATGGCCCCTTGTTAGAATGGGGGTATATACTGCTCAGAAAATAAGTGGTGTCCTGCTAACAATCAGTTCATTGGTCCATGAACCCACTTGGTGGTCTTCCCCAATTCTCAAATGTGTCATTGAGATTGATGTATTTGGTATTTGGTGTAACCCTCACATGGGAAAGACCAAGTAGGGAAGCCCCTGACACTGGCCACCCCCCACCCATACTCTAGCCAAGATAGCAAATGCAAAACACTGTAGCATAGTGTGGGAACAATAGAAGTTAGTACGACACATAGGAATCTAAAGGACACAGGACTGGTCATCCTCATTCTATCTCTATTTAATTCACCAATATGCAATCTGGTCCCTGCAGAAAACATAAATGTAAATCTTAATACTTTCAGATTTGGCAATGAATTTTTTTTTTTTTTTTAAATCACAAATAATTTATTCTTCCGTTAGAGTTGATATAGTTTTAAATAGTAACAAAGTACACAGTGGTGGAAAATTGGCACAGAACCTAAAAGCATTTCAATCACAACAAGGCTATCCATGCTTTATATGTCCAAATTTGATGTCCATTTTCTACTGATGAAATTGGAAAAAAAAAAAAACAACAACCCTATTCTGACCTTGAAACACACACATTCACATTCTCTCCCTCTCATACACACAGAGAGACACACTGAAATTCCTCCTTTTGATTACAGTTACGTTGCAAACAAAATGTTTTGCTCATTCAAATTTATGGCACCCCTTCTGTTTTGTTTCCAGTTAAAATGGGAAAAACCAATTCAATTATAAAGAATATATCTTATTCCCTGGGCACAGGCAACTGTGATGAAAATAGTAACTTACCTTTAGGCTAGATGTTTTCAGATTATGCTTAAATAACTGTGGTTATAAAATTTTCAATGCATG